>JAODXP020000019.1:36739661-36742161 GCA_027497455.2 Sardinella longiceps | reverse complement strand
GTTTTGAGCTTGTTTACCTAGAAGAGGCTAGGTCAAGCCCCGTCTTCGTCACTTATCTTGGATCTACTTACTCTGGTTTTGTGAAATACGCCCCAGGTGACTTAGAGTGTGCTCTCTGTGTTCTGGACAAATAGAACTGATTTGAACCGAATAAAAACGTATAAATAGTAAACAGGATAGGTTGATTTGAACTAAATAAAAAACTATAAATAGCAAAACAGGAATTTGCTCTGACCTCATCAAAGTCGGTGATGATCTCATTGAGGAGGCGGAGACACTCGACACCCTGGTTGTTCATCTCCGTCTGGGAGTAGAAATCAGCAAAGCCAGGAATGGAGGCGAACATTACACCCACTGCCTCATACGACTGGTAATACAGCTCCTACACACACACACACACACACACACACCAGGGGGAAATTTGTCTCAGAGGTCGGGAGAGTTGCAACACACACAATAAAACACACACACACACACACACACACACTGTACGTTGCTCACTGGATTACTAGGCTCAACTGTGTCTTGAATGCTTTCTTTTGGATTACTGGGTTAGGGTTAGGGTGTCTTGAATGCTTTCTTTTGGATTACTGCATGAACGTTTCTATTGACGTTGCAAGATGAGGACACCAACACGACTGTTGTCTTTTGGATTACTAGATGGACGTTTCTATTGACCACGGACACGACTGTTGTGACTGGAATCGGAGGCTCAGGCTGCTCACCTGACTGACAACGGTAATTGGGACTAACTGGCTTTCGGAGTGGCAACGTTAGTTAGGCCTACTGAGGAATCTGCCTCGACTGGTTATGTTCTCACACTCGCGCCGCGTTTAAGCACACACTGACATTCACTACCGACGCTAACAAGAACACACACATTCAATGACTGACATTCACTACCGACGCTAACAAGAACACACACATTCAATGACTGACATTCACTACCGACGCTAACAAGAACACACACATTCAATGACTGACTTTCAGTACAGACTTTTATTTATATGTTTATTGAACAGGGACAATGCACAATATATAAGTGAGCCTGATTGCAGCCATGGGCTAATTTACACCAGTAGTCCCTGGGCAGGAGTAGATGTTGTTCCAACAAACAACAGTCAAAAATTATGATTCAAAATTTTATTTCAATCATCTTCTCCACATTCTTCCTACTACTTGGCCTATTTTTTTTTAAAAAAAAAAAAAAAAATTATATTCAGTTATTTCACACAAAATGACGTATGCATATTGAAGTTTCTTTCTTATAATTCTTTTAGTTTTGCCTTAATTTTACGACAGTTAAAATTCAGGTATTCCTAGATCACCTATTAGACCTAGGTCTAGTGTTGAGCTCGTGCAGATGGTGCGGCTGATATACGCATTGTTTAAGTTAATGCAGATAGTGCAGCTGATATTGTTTAAGTTAATGCAGATGGTGCAGTTGATATTGTTTAAGTTAATGCAGATAGTGCAGCTGATATTGTTTAAGTTAATGCAGATAGTGCAGCTGATATTGTTTAAGTTAATGCAGATAGTGCTGCTGATATAGGCATTGTTTAAGTTAATGCAGATAGTGCAGCTGATATTGTTTAAGTTAATGCAGATGGTGCAGCTGATATTGTTTAAGTTAATGCAGATAGTGCAGCTGATATACGCATTGTTTAAGTTAATGCAGATAGTGCAGTTGATATTGTTTAAGTTAATGCAGATAGTGCAGTTGATATTGTTTAAGTTAATGCAGATGGTGCAGTTGATATTGTTTAAGTTAATGCAGATGGTGCAGCTGATATTGTTTAAGTTAATGCAGATAGTGCTGTTGATATAGGCATTGTTTAAGTTAATGCAGATAGTGCTGTTGATATAGGCATTGTTTAAGTTAATGCAGATAGTGCTGCTGATATACGCATTGTTTAAGTCAATGCAGATAGTGCAGTTGATATTGTTTAAGTTAATGCAGATAGTGCAGCTGATATTGTTTAAGTTAATGCAGATGGTGCAGTTGATATAAGCATGTTTAAGTTAATGCAGCAGGCAGACGCAGCTAACTTGCCTCATTGGAATGGCTTCAGTGTCATGTCAAAAGTTGACACTACTTCACAGGAGGCTTAATCACGTAAACATGGCTATCATTACCGACTTTGATGGAATACCGAGGGTTAGGGTTAGGGTAAATGTTGTGGATATGAAGCATCATAACACTTTGGGGCTTTCCAGCCAAATGTGTTACCAAGTGTTTTTTTCTCGACTCTTCAGATTCATGCTTCAAGCACATACATAGTGGTCAACACAATACATGATTTTTTTTTTTTTTTTTTAAATAATGAAATCCACGTGCCATGTGGTTTTGAAAGGGGTCTTTACATGCTGCCTTGATAACAAAACACACGGGAGTTACAGCAGATTAATATGTACACGGATGCTTAACTTAAAGTGAACGTGTTATTACATCACATCAGACAGGGATTGAACCCTGGTCTCCTGCATTGAGGACAGGCGT
>JAODXP020000019.1:36717086-36729561 GCA_027497455.2 Sardinella longiceps | reverse complement strand
GATAATACTGTTAATACTGAAACGAAAGTTGTAGTCGTGAGAGCCAGGCGAGGGAATACGTCATATCCTAATGGAAACCTATGTCAATTGCGTTGGGCCAGACTGTATGAAATAGTCAACAGTCGCTTTCGCCCAGACTAGCTGTCAGTAGCACTTAGCAGTATAAAACAGCAGGGCTAGGTGTTGATTCACGCCGGATTATACCTTTAACATAATGTGAACATATACTAGCTATAATGGTAGATACACAACAATGTGGTTGGGTTGTCTGGGAATAGTCTCATATCTTTTTCTATATTATGTCTGGGAGTAGTTTAACATCTAGTGGAATAGTTTGATACCTTTTTTATATTATGTCTGGGAATAGTTAAACATTTTGTGGCTTTGACAACCACTGGCCTTGTACAATCAATCCACACTGGTGGTGCAGCCTACAGCACTCTGATTTCAATGGAAATATGAGGCCACCTAGCGGTCACACTGTGGTAGTAGGCCTAACCGAGATTTTAGAATGGAGTCGGAAGTCAAGGGGATGACTGACTGAGACCCTGCAAGCACAGTTATTTATCGACCATATACGTCGACTTATCCCAAAATAATGCAAAGAGTCTTAAAGCAAAGCGTCGATTAAAACTAGGCTATATATTGGGAACCATCTGTAAGAGGCATACTCTTTCATACTTTCCTCGTGTTTTGAAAGTGAAACCGAAAGTGTTCCGCGCTTCAGCAATAAAACATAAAACTAACAACATCGCAAAAATCATGTTTAACATAACAACAGACAACTACGACATATGTAAAATGTCGAGCCTGATTTTAATTTTCAAATGTAGTCATATCGTAATTAGACGATGCTTTCATTTCGACTATCAATATTAAATAGCGTTGGACTATGCTAACGTAACATTGTCGCCTATCTGAGATTTATTTTTTTGGTAAGTGTGGGAAGTTTAGGCCTACCTCTCACGATCACGGTAATAACTTAATAAGTCCAGTTAGCAGATGTGAGACCTAGCCAGCAGACGCCGCCGGTTGTAGGCTATGCAGCACTATGAAACCGAAACGCTCACACACAGCAAACACATTTGGATCTTGTAGCCTAAGCAAGCGCTCTGCAGCAGCAGGAGGAGGCGGCGGTTTACTGTAACTCAGCTGGTTTCTCTACTCCGGGTCACTGATAAAGTAGACCTATAGGGTGTGTTTGTCTGAGGCGTGTTCCTATGGTCTCTATCTGTTGAGCACAACACAGAGCTGGCCTACACTGAGGCCATAAGGTGTGGTGGGGCAATGTCCTTCGCAGATTGAAAAAACAAACAAACAAACAAACAAACAAAAAACTTCTGTTATGGGCTTCTCATGGCCTCTCCTGTCCAAGCTTGTGACACACTCGGCAAGGCTAATTGGGTCTTGAGAGATGGTCTACTCTAAATGGACACGACGAGAGGTCAAAGGGTTCTGCCAGTCAGCTCCCGCTTGGCTGATGTAAAAGCCGTAGAACCACATGGTGCCAATTGCATTCCTCTCTGTCATCTATTTATTGTGTTTTTGTATTGGTACACCGGTATACCGCATCTCTGATTTTGACATAATCTAAGAAGAAAAGCACACTGGTGTACACCCGAAGAAAGTTTATTTTCTACAGAATGGAGTCGACATTTACCTGGAATGGGCAGAAGCCTTTGGAGATCACGATAGCCAGTCTACCATGTTCAAAATCTGCACCCATTACTCAGACAAATAGACTTTTGGGATGCTGCCATAGACCTCAACGTTACAGAACGAGCTGATGTCCTGTTTTGTTAACAGTGAGTGGGTTGTTCTACAAGTGAAATCGAAAGTAACTTTCTCCACAACAGCAGCAAGTCAAAGAGGTTAAAGACGCCACAGAACTTCCTAGTAGGATATAGTGGACCCATTATTGTCACGTTACCATTTTGAGCTTATTGCGAAATAAAACCTGTTGGAGATATACATTGACCAATCAGCGAAGAGGAGAATTCTTACCCTTCCTGATCAGTCCAATTGCGGCGCTACAGCGCTCAAGCCAAACGCTCCGTAACTTTAAGCGAATCCAAAAAGTACGTCTGGATTCAGTAGCCTAACTTACATGTATGTCCGGGACGACCGATTGGGTTAGCGAAGTCTCTGGATTGTTGTCGGTGCACCGTCGGGCATAACCGACAACGGCAGGGTGGTTGTGTTGCTGTGTCGGTGTCTGAGAGTAACGAGAGGTCTCCGCTGGTCGGTGAAGTCGTCTGACAAACGCGTGAGTGAGTGAGGTGAGTAGCCGAGGTGAGTTTCAGCACCATTCAATGTGAAGCCTAATAGACAACAGAATTTCCAGATAGCGGCTGTTCATCAGGGTGTGTGAGTGTGCATGGTTTATGGGATCGTGTAGTCTTACACTGATTTCTGTGAGAGCTGTTCTCTTCTCTCTCTCTCTCTGTCTCTCTCTCTCTCTCTCTCTCTCTCTCTCTCTCTGTATTTGCCAAGGGCCAGCCCCAGTTATGGTGTCCATGCTTTAGGATACATAATGTGAATTTGGAAGTTAATGTGGAACATTTGGGGATGCACTAATTGTCTCAAATACTTCTCCCGTTGTAAATTGGCCCTAGGGCTTTTGTAGTAGGCTAGTGCAGTAGGCCTAACGTTACACATCAGCAGTCTGTGACCTTTCTGTGAAACTATGTTAAATGTTCTGAAAACTGTGAAAAATGTGTGAAAATATTGGAAACAGATCAGTACAATTGGAAGTTCTGGTTTCTGCTGAAACATTTTCATTAGCATCTCTTAGTAATCAAGAAAACATGTGGTGTGTGCTTGCTTGTTGTGTGTGTGTGTCTGTGCTGTTGTGTGACTGGGGGTTTGTGTGTGTGTACTTATTGGGCATCATTCGCCAAGCATTCTTAAGAAGAAATTTATTCTTAAATCTCACCTACGCAGTTTTTAGGACCATTTGAAATCACTAATATTATTTTCAGTGGGATGTTAAGAACAAATTTGGGGAAATTCTGAAGAAGAAATTGGTGAATGACACCCATTCAGTGTTTCTCAAAGTCGAGAATGCTTCCTAGGTAGCACACTAGCCTTGGAAGTCGTACACTTCAAAAACGAGGTTCCATCAGTGCATCCTTGAAAAATCTATGAACAAAGGCCTCTGTCCTTGCTAGAATTTAGAAGGATGCTTGACTTTGGAACAGTACTTGGCGACTGACAATGACGTGGAATGCTCGAAACAGCAGCCTTCCAAGCATGCTTCCTCGACTTTGAGAAACGCTCATTGTCTTCACTAAACAAAGCCAACAGGCCGCTAGTTTATTAGCAGGTTTAGCGCTTGCAATGTTTCTAACCTCCTCCTTGCACTCCCCTCACAGGGAGAGATGGGGTGGAGCGCAGCCACTGTGTCCATGGCGTCCCCGGTGTGCCTGGTTGATAACGGGCCTGACGGGCACATGCGTGTCCAGCAGGAGGCGCTGCAGATCCTTGAACAGATCCAGCAGCCGGTGGTGGTGGTAGCTGTGGTGGGGCTCTACCGCACGGGCAAGTCCTACCTCATGAACCGCCTGGCCGGCAAACACACAGGTCAGACAACTATACACATACACACACACACACACACACACACACACACACACTAGAGTTGGGACAAGGTGTTGAAGTGGTGGATTTAATCGACTACAAAAAAACTGTTGAAAAATTAGCATTTAAATAAATAAATAAATAAATTTGCACCTATTTTATGTGGAAGATGAGACGGGCCTCAACTGCTATCCATCTGAGTTTTGTTTACAATGTTTTCTTCTATCTTATTGCTGTATACTGTATACTGTGGAATAGGCTGTAATAAATGCAAGATTTTGAACACCAAAAAGCTGCATCTAAAAAAATTCACTGAACCAAAGTTCTTTTAGGCAAGTGTGTGTGTGTGCGTGTGTAATAATATGTGAAAGTAATGCTCATTTTGATGTCCTGTAGGGTTTGGGCACACACATCTCCTGTAGGGTTTGCCCTGGGCAGCACCACACACACACACACACACACACACACAGTCTCTCCTAACTCTCCTGTTGATCTCCTGTAGGGTTTGCCCTGGGCAGCACCATTGAGTCCAAAACCAAAGGAATCTGGATGTGGTGTGTACCTCACCCCTCTAAACCAGGTAAACACACACACACACACACACACACACACACACACAGAGAGAGAGAGAGAGAGTCAGAGAGGCACATACACACCTCTTTAAGCCAGGTGAGGGTGGGTCAGTTGAAGCCCATTGGTTGGCCTGAGATAGACTGACAGGTGAGTTAGCCCTAGGTAAGGAATCCGCCATAATTTACCTTGGATTAGGAATCCGCCATAATTGACCTTGGATTAGGAATATGCCATAATTTACCTTGGATTAGGAATAAATCATAAATTAGTTTGGCATAGGAACCAGACGAAACTAAGGTTGAACTTATTCCAGGATCCAGAGATGAATATAGTTGTAGTGCAAACAGTCCATTCTTCATGTTAGCGTTAATTATACTAGTCCATCGCACAACAGTCTCTCTATCTTATCTAGTCAGATAGAGTTGCTAATCTTAGCCATAGCCACATAATTGATAGCCTTACCCACATGGAGTGGCTAACCGTAGCTCTAGCCAGATAGAGTTACTAACCATAGTCCTACCCACATGGAGTGGCTAACCGTAGCTCTAGCCAGATAGAGTTACAGGGCTTTCACACTGCATCCATCCGTCGACAGATCCCATTGACTTTGAATGGAGCTTTCGCGAAATGCATTGTGGGTCCGTCCGTCCAAACAGCTCCGTTGCGTCCGTCGAAAAGTTGAAAAATGTTCAACTTTTTAGCTGGCGATGGATCCGTCAAACCAATCGGAATTGAGAGAATTGACTCCCCCTCCGTCAGACACCTCCCCCGTTGTCCGTCAACGGACGGATGCAGTGTGAACCTAACGAATCATAGCTCTAGCCAGATAGAGTTACTAACCATAGCCGCCACATAAAGTTGTTAATCATAGCCACATAAAGCTGTTAATCATAGCCACATGAGGTTTCTAATCATAGCCACATAAAGTTGTTAATAGCCACATAAAGTCACTAGTCATAGCCACATAAAGTTGCTAACCATAGCCCTACCCACATGGAGTTGCTAACGACAGCTCTAATCAGATAGAGTAGCTAACCATAGTCACATGGAGTTGCTAACCATAGCCCTATAGAGCTGCTAATCATAGCTCTAGCTGTATAGAGTTGCTAATCATAGCTCTAGCCACATAGAGATGCTAATCATAGCTCTAGCCACATAGAGATGCTAATCATAGCTCTAGCCACATAGAGATGCTAATCATAGCTCTAGCAACATAGAGATGCTAATCATAGCTCTAGCCACATAGAGATGCTAATCCTAGCTCTAGCCCTATAGAGATGCTAATCCTAGCTCTAGCCACTATAGAGATGCTAATCATAGCTCTAGCCACATAGAGATGCTAATCATAGCTCTAGCCGAGGGTTTCTCAAACTTTTGTTGTTTTTCAGGGAACACCTGTCCTTGTGCCCCCTCTCCAGGTCAAATGCTGCTATAGCCTACCTTTAACCAAATCAGCGGGCTTGCATAGGCATACGGGCACTTCAAATTCAGATAGCTTAACGTTTTTGGTATAGTTATAGTCCTGCCTCTGTATTCAATGAGCATCTTATCTTTAGCCATCAAATAATGTTAGTGAGAAAGACGGACTAAAAATTCACATATATTTTTCTTAAATCTACTTGTGGACCACTTAAGCTTGCTGGCGAACCACCAGTGGTCCCCGGACCACACTTTGAGAACTACTGCTCTAGCCACATAGAGTTGCTAACCCTATTCACATGTTTCTACAGCCAATGGCTAAGGTGGCTGTAACGCAGTGGCATACTGATGATTGTGAGCTAATTATCTACTTCACTGCTGAAATAAAAACCTGTAGAAAGATACGACTAGTACTAGGGCTGGGCGATATTGAGAAAAACAATAATCTCGATTAGTGTCTGCTATATCTCGATATACGATATATATCTCGATATCTATGCAAGGGAAAAAAACCCACGAAATTCAGCAAAGGTTTTTCTTTTTATTTAAGTGCAAACAGGTTGGCACCCAAGTGCCTAGAGGTAGGTACTAGTGCTACTAGTAACAAAGTGCTTGTGCACCATTTTTAACATCAAACCAAGGAATTAGTATATTGGCTTATTTTAATTGTAAACATAAAACATGAGAGTAGCCCGTTCTTATAAAGTGCTTCTTTAACTTTTAAGATAAAGACAAAACATTTTTATGATAAGAAGACAAAAGAAAAAAATCCCTCATTTCAGCAAAGTGCCTAGAACTAGATGGGTACTAGTAACAAAGTGCCTGTGTACCATTTTTCTTTAACATTATCAAACCAAGAAAATATTGCCTTATTGTAATTATAAACATAAAATCTGAGGGTTATATCAGTTATACAGTGCTAAGATAAAAGATGTAAAAAAAAGACCAAAGAATGTAAAATGACACAAAAAATCCCTCATTTTGTAAATAAAAAAAGAAATAATACAGATTGCCTTCCTTTTTCTTAAAAAAACAAAAACAAAAAAACAATTTGAACTAAAAAAAATGTACCTATACTTTAACATTTTTACATTTTAAGATTTTGAGCCAGGAACACCAATCGGTCAACTGTGTCAGGCTTGAGTGATGCCCTTTGGCATGTAACAATATTACCACTGCAGCTGAAAATCCTTTCTGAAGGACTGCTGGTGGCTGGCACGCACAGGTACTTGCGTGCAAGGCTGCTTAGTGCAGGATAGGCAACCTGGTGTTCTCGCCACCACTGTAAAGGATCTGCCTTACTGTCCAAGCATAGAGACTGCAAATAACTTGACAGCTCATTCTTGATTGACTCGCGAGGTGTAAGGTTAGAGGAGGGGGAGGCATCTTGCTCAAAGAAGCTGGCAAGGGTCTTCCTCTTCTTAGCAATGGGGGGAGTCGGATCTGCCATGACTCTCTGTTCTGCAGCAGACTGTGGCCCGGCTTGGTTTGCAGCTGCAGCAGACTGTGGCCCGGCTTGGTTTGCAGCTGCCGGAGCAAGCAACTCCTCTGCTTCATAGATTATCCTCTCTTTCAATGCAGCCAGCTTCTCACTGCACACATACGTCCCCCGAAACCGGGGGTCGACAAAGGACGCCATGTCGAGTAGATCAGAGGTTGAGGGCTCTGAGTATTTATCATTGAGGTATGTGAGGATGGTGTGCCTGATTGAGTTGGCCAGCTCACCATCACTTTCCTGGGGAGCAAGGAGCTTGTTGTTGAAGAGATGCAGCACTGGTCGAATGTAAGACAGGGTGACGTATTCCTCCCCAGACAGCGCGTCTGTGAACTCCTGGAGGGGCTTCAGCGCTCTCTGGACCGCCTCCAGGACCTCGATGTCTTGCCATTTCAGAACTATTGGCCTTGTTTTCTTGTCAGCGGAGAGGACTTTGGAGAGTGCCCGCTCTTGTTCAAGCACACGTTCCACCATCTGCAGACGAGATCCCCACCGCGTTGGTGACTCGGTGATGAGCTGGTGCGCTGGCAAACTCATCTGAACTTGTGCTTCGGCCAGGTCCCTCCTCCTTTTCCAGCTATAGGAGAATGCGGCCACATTCTTCTTACACACGTTCATGGCCCGTGTAATCTTGGAGTCTTGCATACCATGGCCTGTACACACAGAAAAAGCACACTAAATGAATTGTTTTTAAATATAAATTAATTGATCCTCCATGAATTCTGTTTTGTGACTGTAGTACATTTTATATTTGTGTGTGTCAGTTTGTTTCATTTAACTAAGCACAATATTCCACATCAGATTCCACATCAGACACACACAGCCTCAGACTCACACTCACTCCCTGTCTCTCTCTCTCTCTCTCTCTCGCTCACACACACACACACACACACACGGATAGTCAGAATCTACTCTACTACACTCCCTAAGAGTAACCTCCCCATAACCCCCCCCCTCTCTCTCTCTCTCTCCCTCGCTCACACACACACACACACACACACACACACACACACACGGATAGTCAGAATCTACTCTACTACACTCCCTAAGAGTAACCTCCCCATAACCCCCCCCCTCTCTCTCTCTCTCTCTCTCTCACACACACACACACACACAACTCACCGATCGCCAAATGCAGCCTGTGTCCAAAGCATTGCATCCGCAGCCACTTCTTGATCTGTGCAGCACTGACAACGTTGCTTCCGTTGTCGGTGGTTATGGCCACAGGATTTGGATTCGACATCCACGTAGTCGTCACGTCACCGAGGGCCTCCGCAATGTTCTCCCCAGTATGGTCTTGAGGGAAATATGTTGTTTGCAGGCAGGCACTCTTGATATTCCACTCGTCGTCGATATAATGGATTGTTACACACATGTATGGCTCACACGTCCTGCTGCTCCACATGTCTGTAGTTAGGGCATAGTGCACGACATTTGCGAGGTCGGCAGTAAGACGCGCTCTCTCTCGTGTGTACATTCGGGGAAGCTCTTCTCTAGCAAAAAAATTGCGACTTGGGAGATTGTATCTAGGGTCAAGCGTTTTCACCATTCGTATGAAGCCCGGTTGCTCAACAACTGCTATGGGCGTCATGTCTTTTGCGATATGAAAGGCAATGGACTCCGTAATGCTGACCCACCTTGCACTTGTTTTTTCATAGGGTAGACACCGTGGTAAAGATGTTTGGAGCGTTGTTTGTTGCGTCTTCTTAGATGTGATAGTGGTGGTTGGTTTTCCCGCGAATCGCAACTTAACACACTCTTCGTACTGGAGTTTGTGGTGATACTGCAAATGGTTGAAGAGATTCGTGGTGCTTGATGATTTTGATGGCACCAGTTTCTTGCATTCTCTGCAGAATGCCTCTTTCTGCTCCTCATCAGAGGCTCTAAATCCGAAATAACGCCATATTATTGAGCCGTTCGTCCTTTTCTTTGGAACAAATTCTGCTGTTTCGGCTTCTTCTGTGGGCGCCGCCATGTTGAAAGAGTTTATCAACACAAACACACGCCGCTACACGCAAGGGCAGGGGGAGGGGAGCCAGCTCTGTTGGGGGGAAACACACGCAAGGAGGAGGCGGGGCGGACCGCTCCACAGCACAGAAGGGAAATCAGAGTGGCGAAATCTTACGCATTTACAGCCTAAACTCGAGATATTCGATATGTCAAAATATTAATCGATTTCATAAAACTTCTCGAGAAACCGTAAAACTCGATTAACCGCCCAGTCCTAACTAGTACATAGATAAGATTAGTGATTTGGCAAAGTAAACTTTGTAACTTATTGACAGCAAAGTAAATGAAATATGATTACATATTTTAATCTTCAATAAAATCACTTGATATGACTCTTCTATAGATCACACTCTGGTGCTCTTGGACACAGAAGGACTGGGAGACGTTGAGAAGGTCAGTGTGTGTGTGTGTGTGTGTGTGTGTGTGATTGCATTTGCTTGTCTGTGTGTGTGAGTTTGTATTTGTTTGTTGTGTTTGTATGCTGTGTGTGTGTGTGTGTGTGTGTGTGTGTGTGTGTGTGTGTGTGTGTGTGTGTGTGGGTGTGTGTACGTGTGTGTGCAGTCTCTGATGTGTGATGATGTTTTGGTTCCCAGGGTGATGAGAAACACGACACGTGGATCTTCTGTCTGGCTGTTCTACTCAGCAGCACTCTGGTCTACAACAGCATGGGCACCATAGACAACAACGCCCTGGAAAAACTGCAGTATCCTTTCTCTCTCTCACACACACACACACACACACACACACACACACACACACACACACACACACACACACTCAGCAGCACTCTGGTCTACAACAGCATGGGCACCATAGACAACAACGCCCTGGAGAAACTGCAGTATCCTTTCACACACACACACACACACTCTCTCTCTCTCTCTCTCTCTCTCTCTATCTCCCCATGTGAAAGAGGTGTTATTCTCCTGAAGTGCCCCCCCTGCAGGTATGTGACAGAACTGACGGAGCACATCAAGGTGAAGTCCAGCGGCTACGATCAGAGCACGGAGCTGATGCGCGTCTTCCCCTCCTTCGTCTGGACCGTCAGAGACTTCACCCTCGAGCTCATAATCAACGGAAAACCCGTCACTGCCGACCAGTACCTGGAGAACGCCCTCAAAGAAAAAGAAGGTCTCACTCTCTTTCTCTCTCTCTCTCGCTCTCTCTCTCTCTCTCTCTCTCTCTCTCTCTCTCTCTGTCTCTGTCTCTCTCTCTCTCTCACACACACAAACACACACAGAGAGAGTATTGTGATAGAGGTGTTTGTGTTGAACAGGTAACTCTGTGGAGATCATGAGACACAACCAGGTGCGTCAGGGTCTGAGAGATTTCTTCGCTGAGCGCCGCTGTTTTGTGTTTGAGCGTCCGGCCAACACCAAGAAGATGCGTCGCATGGAGGAGCTGACAGACTCTGATCTGGAAGAAGACTTTGTGGAGGCGGCCAAGCAGTTCTGCAGCCACGTCTTCACCAGCGCCAAACCCAAAACCATGAGAGGAGGCCTGGGCATCACTGGCAGGAGTGAGTAGAACAGCAATTACAGCACTACTCACAGCCTAGTTACCAGCAGAACTACTCACACCCTAGTTACCAGCAGAACTACTCACAGCCTAGTTACCAGCAGAACTACTCACAGCCTAGTTACCAGCAGAACTACTCACACCCTAGTTACCAGCAGAACTACTCACAGCCTAGTTATATAATAACTCACACCCTAGTTACAAACCCAAAACCATGAGAGGAGGCCTGGGCATCACTGACAGGAGTGAGTAACTGTAACAGTACTGGTCATTATGGGAATGTGTGCTAGTTAGCGTTAGCTAATAGTGACAACTGTAAGAGTACTGGTCATTATGGGAATGTGTGCTAGTTAGCGTTAGCTAATAATTAAGGTTAGCTAATGGTGTCAACAACAACAATACCACGGCCCATTATGAGTTTGTTAGGGTTACAGCACTATGAACACTACTCACACCCTACTTATTGTGTGCTAGTTAGCATCAGCTATGAGTAGAGACAACAGTAACAATACTTGCCAAATACTTGGTCATTATGGAAATGTGTGCTAGTTAGCGTTAGCTAGAATATAATGAGCAGAGCCAACAGCTTGCTAATTGTAGCTTCCCTCTGCATATTGCTAGGTGGTAAGTAGCCAGCTGTACAATTACTAAGCTATACAATGCTGGAATATTAAAGGCTATGTGTGTAATCTGCAGTGCTGGGCCGGTATATTAAAGGCTATGTGTGTAATCTGCAGTGCTGGGCCGGTATATTAAAGGCTATGTGTGTAATCTGCAGTGCTGGGCCGGTATATTAAAGGCTATGTGTGTAATCTGCAGTGCTGGGCCGGTATATTAAAGGCTATGCGTGTAATCTGCAGTGCTGGGCCGGTATATTAAAGGCTATGCGTGTAATCTGCAGTGCTGGGCTGGTATATTAAAGGCTCTGTGTGTAATCTGCAGTGCTGGGTTGGTATATTAAAGGCTATGTGTGTAATCTGCAGTGCTGGGCTGGTCATATTAAAGGCTATGTGTGTAATCTGCAGTGCTGGGCAGTCTGGCTGAGACGTACGTGTCGGCGATCCGCAGTGGGCAGGTGCCGTGTCTGGACAGCGCTGTGGAGTCACTGGCGAAGATCCAGAACAGTCAGGCTGTCACCGAGGCGATGGAGCTGTACCAGAGGGAGATGGAGCGCTGGGTGCGATTGCCCTCCGAGACACACGAGGCGCTGTCTGATATCCACGCCGCTGCAGAGGAGCAGGCCATCAGCATGTTTATCAGTGCCTCTTTTAATGACCACCAACACACACACCAGATACAGCTCATGGTAAACACACACACACACACACACACACACACACACACACACACACACACACACACACACACAGGCCATCAGCATGTTTATCAGTGCTTCTTTTAATGACCACCAACACACACACCAGATACAGCTCATGGTAAACACACACACACACACACACACACACACACACACACACACACACACACACACACAGGCCATCAGCATGTTTATCAGTGCTTCTTTTAATGACCACCAACACACACACCAGATACAGCTCATGGTAAACACACACACACACACACACACACACACACACACACACACACACACACACACACAGGCCATCAGCATGTTTATCAGTGCTTCTTTTAATGACCACCAACACACACACCAGATACAGCTCATGGTCCCCCACACACACACACACACACACACACACACACACACACACACACACACACACAGGCCATCAGCATGTTTATCAGTGCTTCTTTTAATGACCACCAACACACACACCAGATACAGCTCATGGTAACACACACACACACACACACACACACACACACACACACACACACACACACAGGCCATCAGCATGT
>JAODXP020000019.1:36709586-36712086 GCA_027497455.2 Sardinella longiceps | reverse complement strand
TGACGGAGGCAAACTTCATGACAAAATAATTTCCCTCTGGACCTGAAAGTGTCAGTCTCTCTCAGTATAGTCTGTGTTTGGAGCAGGCAACAACCGCATCACACCACAACATGGAAACAATCTAATGGAAGTTATGTATCACAACAAAATAGTGATTGTTGGTATGAAATATAGTTTCTTTTATGTTTTAACACTAGACTGTAGGGCACTTAAGTTTGTTCCGTAAATTAGTGTAGGCCTATGTGATGAAAATAAAAGGCTGAAATTACAGACTTCAGGGGAAATAATCACACACAGAATAAAAATGGCACCTAAATCGCATACATTGGAATGGAAATTTAGTTGTTTGCACCTTGCACTATGTGCTTTGTCTACCCCAAAATTCTATTGCAGTCACTCAATCAACAACCAATTTCAATTTCACATTTTCAGGGCATGTAATTAATAATTAATGCAGGGCATGTAATTATAATAATTATGTAAACAAACTGTGCATCAAGTGCACATAGAAGACTTTAGAAGGTATTATTATCAAGCTCAACTGGCAAGGTATCATCTGGACTGCCAAACAGTTGTTCCATCGGTAGACCTATGAAAAAAAGAGAAGTACGGCAGAAGACTTCATTCTCTTGAGTTAATAAAACGCATTTATCCATAATGACCACCAGAGGGCTCTCGTGGCAAAGCGGCTGCTGCGACTTGCGGGAAGGCGAGGCTTGACATCAAGCCGCGCCCCTACCACTCTGGCCGCGCCCACATCAAGCACGAGTGCATTCTGGGAAGAAGAAGGAAAAGCCCGCGAACGGCGAAGTAGAAACGGAACGGCATTGATTTCCCCAGCATAATTAATTAGTAGTTTAGTTAAACTTACACTGACTTGTTCACACACGCACACACACTTTCACCATTCATCCCTTCACTGCTCTTGTTTAATTCATATCTCTCTCGCTCCCCCCACCCCCACATATGACATATGTGTCTGTGTGCACATATGTCTTGATAGATCATTCATTGTCCCTCAGGTTGTGGCATGTTGGGCTGCAAGTTTTGCCTCGTCTCTTATGTTTATGTTTAGTTTTGATAAGGCATTTAGTTCATTAAATATGCTGGGGGGCACTCAAGTAACAAGGACAGCAGAGGGGTACAGACAGGGAGAGAGAGAGAGATGTATACACAGGGGAGGTAGATAAGAGATGCACTTCCTCCTACAGTGTACCTCCTTGTCTCAAACTAGAAATATTTACTTTATTAAATTCAATTGAGATATTCCTACCATTAAAAGTGCACATTGAAAAAAAAAAATTCTTTGTGTGTGTGATTTACTGATTGTAATGTTTGATTTTACTGCAATGTGTTATTAAAATGCGTTTAAAATGCGTTTTCACTCCCAGAATGCACTCGTCCTTGATGTGGGCGGGGCTTGATGTCAAGCCTCGCCTTCCCGCGGGCCGCAGCGAGCTGTAGTTGGATCAATCTGCCTGCCCTGTATAAGATCGAAAGTGAAAGGAAATTGGGTGGTTTCCAAGTCGGGGGTTTTCGATGCAAGTGTTGCCTCCTGTTCTATGCTGAGCTCTGCTCTCCTTGTGTAAACAAAACAGCGGCCGGTCCCTCTCTTGGACTCGTCAGATATTTTAAGAGGACATTGCGGACTCTTGCATCAGTGTGAACTTTCGCTCTGTCGGAAGAGAAACATTTCAACTCTACATCGGATGGCTGCATCTTCGCTGGACTGTGTCGCTTGATTAACCGGCATCACAGGTAAGTCTATAACCAAAGTGTGTATTTCGCCCGAGTGCTCAGACTCTTGGCCTTATAAAGTAATCAGTTGAGGTTCGCTGTGTGTGTGTGTGTTTTTTGGGGGGGGCGCTATGCTGCGCTAAATAAGCATCGAAGTCACTCTGCGACCTCGAGCCTTAGCGGACTTATTGGAAACCGGTGACTTTCCAGCAAGGGTGGGACCACGGATGTGTTTTATAACAGAGCGGAATCAGTTTCATTTTCATTTTCATGTTTTTCATGTTTTTTGTTGTTGTTGTTGTTGTTGTTTTTAGCTCATCATCAACTGCCAAAAGTCTGAATCCGCTGTCTAGGTTTGCCTGTTCATTCAATCCGGTTCACCAAAGGTAAGTAAGCAACAGGGGCTATTGGTCATAGTTTGAGTATAAAACCTTTCTTTTATAATATTTTCTTTATGCTGGTGAGGCCTGAGAACTCATGCACAGATTAATTTGCGTAGCCCCTAGAACCCATCCAAGTTCCCCCAGGGCTACTCGCTCGTACCCCAGTTTGACAACCACTATAGTAGCCTATAAACATAAATGTTTTTAATGATGGCAAGCATCAAGCATCCATAGCCTACAGCTCTCCCTCCACACAATAACATGCACGCAGGACAGGAAACAGTGTGTGGAGTGGGCTACTGGCGTGTGCGTGTGTGTGTGTGTGTGTGTGTGTGTGTGTGTGTGTAGGAGAGGGTGGTGGAGACCAGGCTGAGAGGGGT
>JAODXP020000019.1:36662086-36704586 GCA_027497455.2 Sardinella longiceps | reverse complement strand
AAGGCATAGCATTGAATGAAGTAGGCTGAGACTTGATGTAAACTGAACACATTTCGATTACTTTACATCTTTGGTGAAAACATTGACATGTCATCATACACCACTGAACTCTGTGTGTGTGTGTGACAGTAGGCCTATCATCCCAAACCAGTAACCATTCGCTTAATAGCACCATCTACAGGTCAATGGTTGTACAGTCATTAAATATACATATAAATTCATTTATTTTATAGCCCCCCATGGATGAAATTCCACTAAACTAGACATATTCCCACAAGATAACTGAAAGGAAAATAAAGGTCCGCAACACTGTTTGATGCTCCCAAGAATTCAATAGCACGAGGTGCTAGTCTAGTCGTTGTGCTATTAAATTCTTGGGAGCATCAAACAGTGTTGCAGACCTTTATTTTCCTTTCAGTTATCATATGTTTGGTCCAGTACCTGTGCCACTGATGTGCGCACATTCTCTGACTTTTTTATATTCCCACAAGATGTCAGGTTCATCATACACATTAAATCTGGTGCAGTTCATAACATCTGATCTAAAGATAGGGGCAATTAAAGCAGTATAATATTGCATTTTCATTTTTTACCATGGGGATGGCAAATCACAAATCACTGGTTATAAGCTAAGTTGATGTGGGCTCTTGAGACCAACATTCCATAAACATTTCATCATCCTCAATGCCACGGGTCAGGTAGTTCTTTAGGAGAAACTGCATATAAAAAACAATTGAGGGAAAAAACATATGCAGCATGCCACTGTATCAGGTTTTAAGCTCTGATAGCTGGCTACATAGTTAGAGATATAAGTTCACTGACAAATATAAGTCCTACATCTGATAAAACGGTAACAATTTCACCAAATCTGTGTTTTATTACGTTTATGGGAGGGTAATGTAATAAGTTTTTTCATGTTCCCACCAATGTAATAATTTCCTGCATTTTAATGTGGGATTTTTTTTATTACGTTAACAGTAGGCGACTGTTATTACGTTTATGGGAAATTATTACGTTTGCAGGATTATTACATTTTAAAAGTGCATATTTTTATTACGTTTGTGGTTTATTACGTTTGTGGGAAGTTATTACGTTTGTGGGTGTTACAAATGTGTCTGCATTTGTGTAAGTGTTTGTGTGTGTGTGTTTGTGTGTATTGTGTATCTTAGGGAGACTCACATATTTTGTCGCTGGCTATATGTGTGATTAAAACATTTGTGTGTGTGTGTGTGTGTGTGTGTGTTAGGGAGACTCCAAGCATGACACACAGATCTTCTCGCTGGCTGTTCTCCTCAGCAGCACTCTGGTCTACAACAGCAGAGGGACCATCGACAACAAGGCTGTAGAGGACCTGCAGTATCCTTAAATATACACACACACACACACACTACACACACACACACACACACACACACACACACACACACTCACAGTGTTATGATAATTCAGTGTCATAGAGCGCATGTGTGGTTCATATTTAGTGTTAGCAGAGTGAGATGATGATTAGCATTATTCAAGGATTCAGGCGTGTTAAAGCTGACAGAGTTATGGGGTTTAAATTATCCAGAGATGGACGTGTTAAAGCTATTATGCTACCTAATACTATGAGTACCATATTTGCCGTGGCTCTTGTCATCGCACTTGGGTCTCGAACCTGCCACCCTGTCAACTACAACTAACCCACGGCATGGGAGTTCAGGCTTCTAATTCAGTGGTTAGAAGTGTTCTTGAAAGATTGGAGTTTTACAGGAGATTTACATGTACTGCAGCCGGCTAGCCAAGCTAGTTGGCATCCGTTACATGCAGTATATTTGTAGCCAATATTAGGAGTAGTTAGCCTGGCGAATGCCAAACTAAAATCACAAGTGATATTTAGTTTGGGGACCTACCTATTGCATTTCTCGTAGCGGAAGCATCGTTTACGATTGTCCAGAGCCGTTTATTGGGCGCTGCTAAGGTCTATCATAGTGTCTGTACATACCTCGGAGCCAATACCAGAGCCACCACGTGACGTAAAATGCAATCTAGGGCCGTACAAATCCCTTTTTGTTCTGCGATTGGATACCGAAAGTAAGGGAGAAAAACGGCCATGGTCACCATGCTGCTTTGCAGAGTGGAATGAAATAAGCGCAAAGGAGCATGGGAACTCCCAGGCTAAGGAGTAGTGGTATTATATTTGTAGCCAATATCATGTGTTATCCATTACATAGAGTATTGGTAGCCAATATGTAAGGGATAACGGCCGACGAGGTGACCGGTTCTACAGAAATAATGGCGAGGTGGAGTTTAGAACTGTAGTTACTCCGCCAAGCCATTATTTATGTAGAACCAGTCACCTCGAAGGCCGCTTATTTCCCGTTTCTATTTATCTCTCGTATATTTAAAGAAGCGTATAAAACGTAAAAGAAACATGCAACTCCAATTTAAGAGAAGTTAGACTGTTCGGTTTGGGTACTATTTTCAGTTGAATGTAGATCTTCAAGGCTGCTTATTGTTGTTATAGTTGCCATTCTAAAAGGCATTCATATGGAACGATGATCAGTTATTAGATTAGTTATTTTCGGAATTACTTCCAAATTAGCCAGAAAATCGCGTTCTGAAGGGAGATAATATGCGTTGTGGTACTGTATTTGTTGCCAATATTATGAGTTACAGTGCTGTATTTGTAGCCACTGAGTTACAGTGCTATGTCTGTTGCCAATACTATGAGTTACAGTGCTATATTTCTTGCCAATACTATGAGTTACAGTGCTACATTTGTAGACAATACTATGAGTTGTGGTACTATATTTGTAGACAATACTATGAGTTGTGGTACTATATTTGTAGACAATATTATGAGTTGTGGTACTACATTTGTTGCCAATACTATGAGTTGTGGTACTACATTTGTAGCCAATACTATGAGTTATGCTAATGCATTGGAAGCCAGAGATACTGCAGATACGTAACTGAGCTGGCCGGAGTACTTTAGCGTTAATCAGAGTGTGTGTGTGTTTGTGTTTGCATGAAGTCTCTGTCTGCTGTGTGCGTGTGTGTGCGTGTGTGTGTGTGTGTGTGTGTGTGTGTGTGTGTGTACTTTAGCTTTAATCAGTGTGTAGTATTTCCACACCTTAACCTCCTGCAGATACGTAACTGAGCTGGCAGAACACATCAAAGTGAAGGCGACTGATGAAGTAAAAGACGACTCAGAGTTTGTCAAGTTCTTCCCCAGTTTCATCTGGGCCGTGAGGGACTTCACACTGGAGAGAAAGATTGATGGGAAAGACGCCACAGAAGATGAATACTTGGACTTTGCACTCAAGCTGAAACTTGGTAATACATACTTCTCAAAACGGAGTGACAATCGATGATATTGAATTGTTATTGTTACATGTCCAATGAAGATGAATAGCAACCATTAAGCGCAGCAGCAAAAACCTCTAGAATAATTATCCAGATAAAAGCAAAGCAGGCCTGTTAGTTTACAAAAAGCTCTAGAGAAATATCCAGTTAGGGGGTGTTCACATTGGTGTTTTTTTTCAGTTGGTATTGGTGTTTTTTTTCTCAGCTGCGGGTGGATGTTTTACATTATATCCCTTTTTATTATTATATCCCTATGGTACAGAGTGCTTTTGAAAAAAAGACTGGCCGCTTTTTAAAGCCACCGCCACTAGGAGTTTTTTTCCCCTGCTCCGGGTGGTTTTCAAGTTGAGAAAACTTCAACTCGCCAAGAAAAAGCACCCGACATCAGGCGCTTTTTGACAGCTGACAACTTGTGTCACAATGGAAGGTCTAATGAAAGTTCTAATTTTCGTCGCCATTTTTTATTTCTGAAGTCGTTACCGACGGAGTAAGTAGTTGTTCTCGTTAGTGAACATGAATTGCGCTGTGACAAAACCAATACGTGATATCATAATATCTACCACATGGAAACCACCCGCTATTAAAATGGAGCTACTTTTCTCATCCAAACACTATATCAGGTGCTTGTTGACACCAGGTTGACACTGATACAAGTAACCTAAGCTAAATTTTTTAGCCTAGCCTAACGACTATAACGTACTTATGTTCTAGAATGAACCCTTGATCGGTGCAGTTTTTTGGACAGAAACCCGCTGGCAGTTTTTGCTTCTTAAAAATCCACCATGGTCAGGTGTTTTCTAAACATAAAATAACGCCCCCTTACTTTCCAAAAATGCCTCCTACCTACCTAACTGTATGTTAGGGTTACTAATGCAGAGCTGTGCTGTTGTTACTATGGTAACTAACCCAGTCTTCTGTTGTGGTCTCTGTTACTATGGTAACTAACCCAGACTTTTGTTGTCCTCTCTGTTACTATGGTAACTAACGCAGAGCTGTGCTGTCCTCTCTGTTACTTTGGTAACTAACCCAGACTTTTGTTGTCCTCTCTGTTGCTATGGTAACTAAAGCAGAGCTGTGCTGTGTTCTACCGCAGGTAGCTCTAAAAAGGTAAATGATTACAACCTTCCCCGTGAGTGCATCAGGAAGTACTTCCCATCCCGGAAGTGTTTCACATTCCCATTCCCCACACGCCCGGAAGACGTGATCCGTCTGGAGAGTCTGTCCCAATCGGAGCTGTCGGCAGCGTTCCTGGAAGTCACAGATCGCTTCTGCAGTTTCGTCTTCAATGAAAGTCTGGTCAAACAGCTGAAGGACGGACATGCAGTCGACGGCAGGAGTGAGTCTGAGAAAAAAAATTATGACTTCATCTACCTGTAGCCTGTGTTAATTAATGTGTTTGGTCCAGTAATGGTGTGTGTGTATGTGTGTGTGTGTGTGTGTGTGTGTGTGTGTGTGTGTGTGTGTGTGTACCTGTAGCCTGTGTTTGTTTGCTATTGTTTATGGGGGTCTACCGGGCAAGTTGTCGGATTTCAAAGACACATTGTTTTGGCTTTCATTAATGGTTTAAATGTCACAAAGTTGCACTTTTCAAGAAAGGAGACATTGCTTTCAGCATTGGGTTACACTCTGACACTGAGTAGTCTTTGGGAACCTGCTGAAGATCATGTCCAGCAATGGTCCAGTAATGGTGTATGTGTGTGTGTGCGTGTGTGTGTGTGTGTGTGTGTGTGTGTGTGTGTGTTTGCACAGTCTTTGGGAACCTGGTGAAGCTGTACGTGGAGATCATGTCTAGCGGTGGGATGCCGTGCCTGGAGAACGCGGTGGTTGCCATGGCGCAGGTAGAGAACGAGGCGGCGGTGAAGGAGGCTCTGGACGTGTACGAGAGCGCTATGCTACAACTAGCACTTTACTTCCCCGTGGAGCTGAAAGACTTAACCGCCCAGCACCAGAGCCTCAACAGCCTCGCAACGCAGCTCTACATCAAACGCTCCTTTAAGGACGAGGACGGAACCTACATGAAGTCCCTGGAGGTGAGATAATCTCAATCCTAATCCATCACACACCTACATGAAGTCCTTAGAGGTTAGATTATCCCAATGTCAATCCAACACAACACACACCTACATGAAGTCCCTGGAGGTGAGATTATCACAACACACACCGACATGAAGTGTTTAGAGGTGAGATAATCTCAATCCAGCACACACACCTACATGAAGTCCCTAGAAGTTAGATTATCTCAATCCTAACACACAACTACATAAAGACTTAATTTAGCATGATGCTAGTGCTACCGGTCCTTTTTTTAAAGTTAACAAGAAAAAGAAGCTTCCTTCTGAATGCTGCTGATGAGTATACATCCTGTTTAAGGGGATTCTGTGTCATACATTCCTTTCAGTCAGAGTGTGTTAAGTTGTGTTAAGACTTGTGTGCTGCAGAGCCAACTAATAACCTCTTTATTACATTCTAATGAGTTTCCTGTGCTGTAGGAGTTGTTTATAATATGTTAATAATATGTTAACAAGTGTTTCCTGCTCTATAGGAGTTGTTTATAACATGTTAATAAGGTGATTCCTGTGTGCAGGAGTCATTTTCTAGGTTGTTTATAAGCCGTTTGTAACATGTTATCTGTTTCCTGTGTGCTGTAGGAGTCGGTTAATCGGGTGTTCCGGGGCTTCGTGCAGCAGAACGAGGAGGCGTCGGTGGTGATCTGCCAGGAGCTCCTAAACGGCCTCTCGGCTCCACTGAGGGAGAAACTGCAGCAGGGACATTATACCACCATAGGGGGCTATGAGCGCTACTGCAGCGACATAGAGGACATCATAGTCAAATACAACAGCCAGACACACAGAGGAGTCAAGGTCTCTCACACACACACACACACACACACACAGACACACACACACACACACACACACACAGACACACACACACACACACACACCACCATAGGGGGCTATGAGCGCTACTGCAGCGACATAGAGGACATCATAGTCAAATACAACAGCCAGACACACAGAGGAGTCAAGGTCTCACACACACACACACACACACACACACACACACACACACACACACACACACACACACACACACACACCACCATAGGGGGCTATGAGCGCTACTGCAGCGACATAGAGGACATCATAGTCAAATACAACAGCCAGACACACAGAGGAGTCAAGGTCTCTCACACACACACACACACACACACACACACACACACACACACACACAACCATAGGGGGCTATGAGCGCTACTGCGTCAAGGTCTCTCTTTCTCCTTCTCTCTTTCACACACACACACACACACACACACATTAACACTAAACACCTGCTATGAGCTCTGCTCACATTGATACACTTAACACCACTAGACATAAGTACACACACACACACACACACACACACACACACACACACCTGTTCAGGCAGCTAGTTAACCCTTGTGTGTGGGAGAGTGAAATGCCTTTTGTTTTGATGTTGATGTTAAATGTCGTTCTGCTGTTTAGGGTCTGTCATCATTTCATTTCTATCTGAATTTAATTATGTTATTAGACATCCAGGTTTAATGTCCTTGAGACAAGCATTAATTTTAGCTATTTTGTGTCACTAGGATTGAGGGAGAGATGTAGCTGGATGTGTTCTGAATACGAGTGGAAAGTGATGCAAGGGTAACATGCAAAGGGAAAACAACAAGGGGCCTAGTACTAAGCCTTGGGGTACGCCATATTTAACAAGGGGCCTAGTACTGAGCCTTGGGGTACGCCATATTTAACAAGGGGCCTAGTACTGAGCCTTGGGGTACGCCATTTTTACCAAGGGGCCTAGTACTAAGCCTTGGGATACACCAGAATGCCATACACACTCCAGAATCAGACAAACACACACTCTAGAACAATATGGACACAATAAGTGTGTGTGTGTGTGTGTGTGTGTGTGTGTGTGTGTGTGTGTGTGTGTGTGTTTGTCAGGGTGAGGATGTGTTGCAGGAGTTTCTGAAGCAGAGGAAGGAAGAATCTTCAGCGATCCTGCAGGCTGACAAGAGTCTGAGTGCCATGGACAAACAGATGCACGGTGAGGATTGTGTGTGTGTGTGTGTGTGTGTGTGTGTGTATCCCCACAGGGGAGCGGCAGGTGAATATGTTGCGGCATCAGGAGATGAAGACTGATGTGTATGTGTGTGTGTGTGTGTGTGTGTGTGTGTCCCTACAGAGGAGCAGCAGATGAACATGTTGCTGCAGCAGGAGATGACTAATGTGTGTGTGTGTGTGTGTGTGTGTGTGTGTGTGTATCCCTACAGAGGAACAGCAGATGAACATGTTGCTGCAGCAGGAGTTGCAGGTGAGCGAGGAGCGTGAGCGTCAGCTGGAGCAGAGAATGCGTGCGGAGCGCGAGAGCAGTGAGGAACGAGTGCGTCTGGCCCTGCAGCAGATGGAGGAGGAGATGGAGGAACAGCGGCTGGAGGCCCAAAGAGCCACGGAGAGCCAGCTGAGGCATGTTGCGTATTTATAACGACTAATGTTACTGACCAATATCATCTCCTGCCTCCTTTGGCTAGAGATGTCTCTCTGTGGCTAGCTTATTTAGGTAGGAGAGCCAGCTGAGGCATGTTGTGTTTTTATAACTACTAATATCACTGATTAATATCACCTCCAACCACTTTAGGTAACACACAACTCTGTGGCTAGCCTATTTAGCTTATTTAGCTTTTTAACGGCATAGGGTAGCCACGGAGAGCCGGCTGAGGCACGTTGCCTTTTTATAACGATTAATATCGCTGACCAATGTCACCTCCTATCACCTTAGGGTAGATATGTCTCTCTGTGGCTAGCTTATTAAGCTTATTTAGCTTTATAACGGCAGAGAGCCACGGAGAGCCAGCTGAGGCATGTTGCGCTTTTATAATTACTAATTTTACCTTTTAATATCACCTCCAACCATAAAACCTTAGGGTAGACGTCTCTCTGTGGCTAGCTTTTTTTTTTAGCTTATTTAGCTTATTTAGCTTAACGCCAGAGAGCCAGGAAGAGCCAGCTGAGGAATGTTGCATTTTTATAACGACTATTATCACTGACTAATGTCGCCTCCTACAACCTTAGGTTAAACGCTTCTCTGTGGCTAGCTTATTTAGCTATCATATAGCCACGGAGAACCAACTGAGGCATGTTGCATTATAAAATGATATATATATATATATCCATAGGGAGCAGGCTGCGCTGTTGCAGAGGGGCTTCCAGGAGCAGGCGGACAGGATGCGCACACACACACACACACACACACACACATTATAAAATGATATGTATATATCCATAGGGAGCAGGCTGCGCTGTTGCAGAGGGGCTTCCAGGAGCAAGCGGACAGGATGCGCACACACACACACACACACACACACACACACATTATAAAATGATATGTATATATCCATAGGGAGCAGGCTGCGCTGCTGCAGAGGGGTTTCCAGGAGCAGGCGGACAGGATGCAGGTGGAGATCGATAAGAGTCGTCGCCGCGCCCAGGAGGCTGAAGAGGCCCGAGGTCGTGAGTTCCAGCGTCTGATGGATCAGCAGGACCAGCGCCACCAACAGGCCATGCAGGAGATGCACAGGCAGCAGCAGCAGATCAGGAATCAGAGACCACAGGTGGTGGTCCAGCGACGCTCTGGGTGCAGCATCCAGTAATACTCTTCATCTTTAACATCACCATCATCATCATCACCATCTTCATCATCAGCTTCAGCATCAGGAACAAGAGGCCACAGGTGGTCCAGCGACGCTCTGTGTGCAGCATTCAGTATTACTCTTCATCATCTTCATCATCATCTTCATCATCATCATTATTTTCATCATCAACAACAGCAGCAGATCAGGAACCAGAAGCCACAGGTGGTGCAGCGACGCTCTGGGTGCAGCATGCAGTAATACTCTTCATCATTACCATCATCTTCATCATCATCATTATTTTCATCGTCATCAGCATCATCATCCCTGCTGGTCATCTCCATAGAGACCTGGCCCTTACTGGTGTTATGTTGGCCCTTATTGGTAGTGAATGAGTAGATGAGAATCCAGATTAATCCAGACTAGTGCTGTAGGGAGATTGGAATCCAGATTAATCCAGACTAGTGCTGTAGGGAGATTGGAATCCAGATTAATCCAGACTAGTACTGTAGGGAGATGAGAATCCAGATTAATCCAGACTAGTGCTGTAGGGAGATAAGAATCCAGCGGCACAACGTTTATGTAGATCGGAACTCATCCTACATCCTACTCCGGAACTCCCGGGGGGGTTTTGGTTGTAGCTCATAGCTCTTGTAAACTTACGAAACACTTGTAACAGTTCTATATGAAAGAGACATCTATACTATGTGAGTTAAATCTATTATTGTGGCAATTATGCCGCAGATACTAGCATATATGTTTCTTTGGCACAGTTGAAAAAATTGAAATCGCGTAGGATAACGGGATGCAATGGGTAGGGTTCGTTGCAAGTGGTTGAATTAAGATGACAGACAAGTGGTTTGTCCAATTATATGCAAGATTTTTTGATGACGTCTAGACTTCTGAAACAACTCTCTTATGGAGGAAATTCAGATGGAGTAGCCTTGCTAGGAATCATCTGACGTGAGAGAGGTCAGGATCTCTCATATTAGCCAATCAAAATCATCTGACGTGAGTGAGGTCAGGAAAGCTCATACTAGCCAATCAAAATCATCTGACGTGAGAGAGGTCAGGAAAGCTCATATTAGCCAATCAAAATCATCTGACGTGAGTGAGGTCAGGAAAGCTCATATTAGCCAATCAAAATCATCTGACGTGAGTGAGGTCAGGATCTCTCTTCACCCATCCACCATCTTTGAACAACCCCCCCCCCTCCACCACCACCCCAAACTTCCTGTGCCCTATCACCATAGCAACACAAAAGAATGATGTAGCAGAGAAAGAGATAGATAGATAGATAAATAGACAGATTGATAGATGGATAGATAGATAGATAGATAGATAGATAGACCGACAGATAGATAGATAGATAAGTAGACAGATAGATAGATATAAGCCTTTCTGTGTGATTATGTCCTCTGTGTATGTCCTGTTTAATATCATGTAACCTAGCAACCTACCTGGGAATAAACTATCCAACAGTAATCCTACTGACTGATGTTTTCATACACACACACACACACACACACACACACACACATCTTTCATTTGACAACACATTCCTGAGGTGATTAGACACACACACACACACACACACACACACACATACCCTTCTATTTCATTTGACAACACATTCCTGAGCTGATTAGAGTTGAAAGTTTGCTTTGGTGCTGAGGTCACTCAGATGAGATGACTGTTATGTAAGTTAATTTAGAAATGTAGCGTTACAATTACAAGTTACCCTGTCAAAACTTTATTACTTTTTGATTACATTTCTACATTATACACACTGTATCGGTACTGTGTGTACCAATAATGAAATGAACATGTGTGTGTGTGTGTGTGTGCTTTAGTGAAAATACACACTCCTTGATCTGCGGAGATATCCTCTCAGTGCCCAGCTGCTTCTGTGTGTGTGTGTGCGTGTGTGTGTGTGTGTGTGTGTGTGCTACAGGGAAAAGTCCCTGGCCTAGATGATGTGGACTAGATGAACTAGTTGAGCAAGTGCAGGAATTCTCTGTTCAGCACACTGACAATGAATGACTGAGTGACTGACAGCTATGTGGCCTTTGGCTCTCAGTGGAAGATAAGAACTTAGAGAGAACTTAGAAGTCAGAGAGCTGATCAGAAGGGGCGTCACACACACACACGGATAAGAACTCACTCCGCATGGAACAGAAATTCCCTTGGAAAGTCCCAACACTTGTGCCAGCAGTCAGAGAACATCTTATGGGGATAATACACATTGCGGAGACAGACCAATATCCACATAATAAACCACATGGGGCAGAGACACAGATATACACATATAAACCTTATGGGGCATATAGACACAGATATACACATATAAACCTTAGGGAGCAGAGACAGATATAAACATATAAACCTTATGGGGCGTATAGACACAGATATCTTATAGGCTATAAACCCTATGGGGCAGACAAACAGATATATTCAATAGGCAAATAGGCCACAGAGCGTTTGCCTTGCGCTGCTGTAGGCTACAAACAGTAGCAGACATCCCAAGTGTCACAGAAGGTCCGGGAGACGCCCTGATATTGATAATGCCTCCCTGATGCCCGCAAATTGAATAATATCTCCCGGAATCTAGAGCTAGCAAGCCAGATCATGCACATGAAACATTTACGTCTACATCGCACATCTTAATATGCGCGGTTGCGCGCATGTGAGAGTGAGCGAGAGGGACAGAGCGAGAAGCGGTGCCTGAGGGAGCGGTGTGTGTGTGCGTGCCTGCATGCAAGACAAAGAGCGTCCTGATTGGCTTACTTTGCTGAGTAAACCAATCAGCGATCAGTATAGGCAGGCTTTTAAATCTGTTGACGAGTCAAGGCAAACTGCACTTCAGTCAGTAGCCTAAGTTAATGTCAACGGGGTCGTTATGGCAGAGAAAGAAAAAAAAAAAGAAAAGAAAATATAAGACCAATTTTACCTCTGATTATACAAAACAATACCCTTGCCTGATAAGAGTGAAAAATAATGATGCAGATGCACTGCTTGTAACAGTGAATTCAGTATTGCCCATATGCCCATGGTGGCTTGAATGACTGTAAAAGGCATGTTGAGGTGAGTATGTAACAGTAGCCTGACATAACCGCCCATAATACATGCATCCGTATCCATGGTTGAACGGTCTTCTGGGGCGTGTTTACATCGGTAGAGAGTCTGATAAGATGAGCTTTCCAATCGTTTCAACCAGGAGGAATGCCCTCCTCCGCAGTAATCGCGTCAGGTTAAAGACCTCCAGACCATGAATATGGATGAACAGCAGTATATGGTGGGCATGTCAGGCTAGTGTAACTGTGCATTACATTAGATCTAGGCCTATAACTGGCTGTCATGAAAAGATCAAACTATTTAAAACTTTCTGTAAACCAACAATGTATGCATAAGCTGTTAAATATAATAGTCTATACATTTCCTTGAATAATACAGTTTATTGAAATACAGGATGAATAGTTGAAACATAGTTATGCGAATAGTTACTAATGTGATATGTTGAAGTGAGAAGTTCATGAAAAAATTCTTAAATTGTTGTTATATATTTTAAAACGAGAAGTTCGTTAAAAATGATTCAATTGACCTTTGACCTTGTCCCCCTTGAAGATGAAAATTGTGTGTGTGTGTGTGTGTGCAGTAGGCTTCATGGAGCACCCATGAGTAAAAGGGGCATTACATGGGGAAAACACCCCTCTGTTTGTCGTCTTTCATTTAAGGAAGACGCCTTGGGCAAATTCAAGCTTCATATCATGGGCTCAACCCAGCTGCCTGCCTGGGGCCCAGTGACGTAGGCTAGGCTAGGCCACAAACAGTATGACTAACAGGGCCATGGGAAAGATCCCTTCTATAAGTAGAAATTAATTTTTGGGTAGATCCACGCCTCATATCATGGGTTAAGCCCAGCTGCCTGCCTGCCCGAGGCCCAGTGAAGTAAGCTAAGATAGGCTATCCAAGCCGTCCAGTCAGGGTCGAAAGTGAAAGTAGACTAGAATAGACTAGAATGTCTCCACTGCTATGCACTCGTCATTGTGAACCTACACTATAGCCTTCTGGACTCCTATAGATGCGAGTAGATTAGATAAGTTTAACAACGACAGGCAGGCCGGGTGAATTATTAGCTGAAAGCATCTGAAGTTGTTATCTCTCCTCCTCTCGGTGACTTGGTGGCGTCTGCGTGAATCATAAGCAAGGCTACAGCAGCGCTATTGTTCTAGTTTACAAGAAACCGGTCCGTTTCCCGTCCGGAGTTGCTTTCGATTTCACTTCCACTTGTTTTGTAAGCAGTTGGCAGAAAGCGCTGATTTCCTCATTGCCCACGAACTAACTCGATGCGAGTCCTCGCTGTGATTGCCTCAAGTCTGCCTGTCCACTAAAGAAGGTAGGTCACAAAATCAATGTGATTTTTTTTTAAAAAAAAAACAACAACTTTCTATTGTGATAGTGTGTGCATGCATAGCCAAGGCTACTAAGCCAATAATAAGCCGGACGAAACAAGGGACTGGCTTTAGGCTACTGTCCTGTTATTTGTAATTGAGCTTAGCCTACATGGATGGGACTCACGGTGTCGGATGAAAGGTTTTATTTTGCGTCATTCAGTATAGTAGTGATAGGCTGTAGTATAAAATGGATGGTACCTCTCCTGCGGCATTGAAAATAGTTCTAAAACAAATATACTATATTTGAGCGTGCAGATTAGCCTACTTCTGTTGTTTAGGCTTCCTTAGTTAGTGCAACACAAATGGCCGGATAGATCTGAAATAAAACTGAAATGTAGCCTACAGCACTCAAATCTAAACTCTACCTTGCTTTCTGCATCATCTCCTTTCCCTTCACGGTTAAGCCTGCAGTGGGCATAAACAGGGCAACACTGCACTCGTGTGGTGAAAATGAGGTACTGCATGTAAAACAGTCGTATAATTGTGAAGGGGGCAATGAGATCACTTACCACGGGACTTGTAGAAATGTTTGGTTACACTTTATTTGAAGGTACCGTCATAAGACTGACATAATCACACACAAACATAGAATAACTTAAATGTAACACATCACCTCAAGATTCAAGATACTTTATTTGTCACATGCATCGTCATACGTGTACAACATACAGTGAAATGTACTCTGATCCCCCCACAACTGTGCATTTAGCTAAAACTAATCCAAATAAATAGAATTACTAAAAAAATGTCTATATATAGGTTTAACACATACAAACACACACACATGGACATTAATGCACTTGTACACATGCACACATGTACACACGCACAGTAAGATACTCACTCACTGTGCATACTGTATGTATTCACACAGGCTTACTTAACACACACACACACACACACACACACACACACACACACACACACACACACACACACACATACAACATTAGCCTGCGGAGAGATGGCAGTGTGGTTAAAGTGCAGAGTGCAGGGTGGGGAGGAGTGGCATGTCCAGGTTGAGGAGTCTCACTGCTTGGGGATAAAAGCTCCTCCTCAGTCTTTCGGTCTTGGCCATAAGAGACCTAAACCTTTTTCCAGATTTTAGAGGCTGGAACAGATGGTTACTGGGGTGGGAAGAGTCCTTCAGAATTTTCAGGGCTCAGCAGCCTTTATCACCCTCTCAAGGGCTTTACGGTCCTGGGCAGAGCTGCAGCATGTTTTGTGTGTTTTGTGTGACCGCACCTCAAACATCAACCAGCCAACATGTTTAGTGATACTGAGAGAGAGATGATTTGCGATGAGATTCAATTCCATTTCATTTTAATGCATAGCGTACCAAATACAAAACATTTGCCTCATGCCGCTAGTAATTCATTAGGAAGCAAACTTAGGCAGACGCCTCATGGGCTCAACCCACCTGTACGTTAAATGCATTCACTCAGCAGAGATAATTGTTGCATGTTGGGGCTGAAGAAACGAAAGAGTTTGGCCAGTCTAGGAGGTTAAGCACTTAAATATGTACGTTAAATAACCCTAACCCTAACCCTAGGAGGTTAAGCACTTCATGACTTACATTTGTCAGAGCAAAGTTAAAGTCAAAGTCAAAGCAAACTTTATTGTCAATCAAACTCTGCAACAGTACATTGCAAGCAGACTGAGATTGTGTTTCTCCAACATACAGTATATATAAGATATTGCATGTCAAACGTGAGGAGAGGTTGATAACAACGGGCAAATGTTTGTGTGTGTGTGTGTGTGTGTGTGTGTGTGTGTGTAATATGTGTGTGTTACAGATAGCCACTGGGTCATTCTGAGTGAAATCAACCAGTGACGGACCGGGTCACCCTCTCTGAAAAATCTGTAAAAAAAATACAGTTGTTTGTATACCCAACCTATGCATGAATCTGAAATAGTAAGTCTGTATCACTAATATTTGCAAATCTACAGCCCTTTGAAATTTCAAGTCATTTTAAGCGTTCGGGAGAAAAAGCCTTTTGTTCCGTCACTAGTTGATGTCATTCTTAATGACCCCACTGTGTCCATAGCCTCCCCAGTGTGTCTGGTTGATAATGGGCCTGACGGCCACATGCGTGTGTGTGTGTAATATGTGTGTGTGTGTGTGTGTGTAATATGTGTGTGTGTGTGTGTGTGTGTGTGTGTGTGTGTTACAGAAGGCTATGTCCATGGCGTCCCCGGTGTGTCTGGTTGATAATGGGCCTGACGGGCACATGCGTGTCCAGCAGGAGGCGCTGCAGATCCTGGAGCAGATCCAGCAGCCGGTGGTGGTGGTGGCCGTGGTGGGGCTCTACCGCACGGGCAAGTCCTACCTCATGAACCGCCTGGCCGGCAAACACTCAGGTTAGACACACACACACACACACACACACACACACACACACACACACACACACACACACACACACACACATGGTGGGGCTCTACCGCACGGGCAAGTCCTACCTCATGAACCGCCTGGCCGGCAAACACTCAGGTTAGACACACACACACACAAACACACACACACACACACACACACACACATGGTGGGGCTCTACCGCACGGGCAAGTCCTACCTCATGAACCGCCTGGCCGGCAAACACACAGGTCAGACACACACACACACACACACACTAGAGTTGGGACAAGTTGTTGAAGTGGTCGATTTAATCGTCTACAAAAAAAATTGTTGAAAAATTTGCATCTAAAATTTGCACTTATTTCATGTGGAATTGTTGAAAAATTTGCATCGAAGATTTGCATCTATTTTATGTGGAAGACACACAGGTACACACACACACACACACACACACACACACACACACATGGTGGGGCTCTACCGCACGGGCAAGTCCTACCTTATGAACCGCCTGGCCCGCAAACAATCAGACACACACAGAGAGTCTCTCCTAACTCTCCTGTTGATCTCCTGTAGGGTTTGCCCTGGGCAGCACCACACACACACACACACACACACACACACACACACACACACACACAGTCTCTCCTAACTCTCCTGTTGATCTCCTGTAGGGTTTGCCCTGGGCAGCACACACACACACACACACACACAGTCTATCCTAACTCTCCTGTTGATCTCCTGTAGGGTTTGCCCTGGGCAGCACCACACACACACACACACACACACACACACACACACACACACACACACACACACACAGTCTCTCCTAACTCTCCTGTTGATGTCCTGTAGGGTTTGCCCTGGGCAGCACCATTGAGTCCAAAACCAAAGGAATCTGGATATGGTGTGTACCTCACCCCTCTAAACCAGGTGGGTGCATGCACCACACACACACACTCACACACTCACACACACACACACACACACACACACACACACACACTCGCCCTTAGATACTCCAGCACGGGTAATACCACACACACCCTTAAGCCAAGTTCACATTACACGACTTTAGCCACGACACGACAAAACAAGACACGTCTGCGAGCTCTCGAGTGTTCACATTTAACGACTAGCAGTTTTAGTATCGGGAGTCTCATGGTCGGCCGCGAGGCCGATCTGCGACCTCTGTGTTCACACTACAAGACCTGGCCCAGACAGAGCCTAGGGTGCGCTGGTTGTGTCCACGTTCGTATAATCAACACCATAATGTTAACGTTAGCATACAGACTATAGCAGAGCCAGTTTACGGTTAAAATGTTTCTGACTATACGCTACAGTCATGACTCCCACTTGTTAGTTGGCCACTGATCTCATGTTGTCTGTAGCTACTGTTTCGTTTTCGTTATTGCCGCAAAAATATTTTAGAATTATTGACGAGGTTATCTGGATGGCCAATTGTATCCGTTTTCGCAAGTAAACTTCACATGACACATGTTTTGAAAGAAGGCTATTGCTTGGTGAAGAAGTGCAACTTCAAATATGGTTTTGGAGTTTGGACATTTTAAAGATGACAACGTGAGTCATGTTTCTTGATTGGCTGTTGCCTGGAAAATCGCTTGCGACTTCTCCAAATATCTAACATGCTAGATGTCCCCCGACGACTTGCGTCGAGCCCGCGACTGCCCTAAATCGTGTCGGAGAGTTGTTCACACATGACGACTTGGACTCGCAGATCCACTGCCGAGTTTCCCCACGACCACCTGTGATTTCTAATCGACCCCGCGACCTCAGAATCGGCTCTAAAATCGTGTAGTGTGAACTTGCCATTAGATAGCCCAGGGCTCTGTACTTGGCCCCGCCTCTTTTCACCTCCCAAACTATGACCTCAGTTTGCACAGCTGCCCAACTGTGTGTCTGAATGGGCAGAATGGGAAAGAACAGTAAAAGGCTGTATGCTGTAGACCTCCTCGCATGTTAAAGGCTGTATGCTGTAAACCCCCCCGCATGTTAAAGGCTGTATGCTGTAGACCTCCTCGCATGTTAAAGGCTGTATGCTGTAAACCCCCCCGCATGTTAAAGGCTGTATGCTGCCCAACTGTGTGGCAGAATGGGTAAGAACAATGGAAAAGGCCCCCCGCATGTTAAAGGCTGTATGCTGTAGACCTCCTCGCATGTTAAAGGCTGTATGCTGTAGACCCCCCGCATGTTAAAGGCTGTATGCTGTAAACCCCCCCGCATGTTAAAGGCTGTATGCTGTAAACCCCCCGCATGTTAAAGGCTGTATGCTGCCCAACTGTGTGGCAGAATGGGTAAGAACAATGGAAAAGGCCCCTCGCATGTTAAAGGCTGTATGCTGTAGACCCCCCCGCATGTTAAAGGCTGTATGCTGTAGACCTCCTCGCATGTTAGTAAATAAAGGCCTGCACACGTACACAGCGCAGCTTGGGCTCACAAACACAATGGCGCCTATGTGCTGTTGACCTGAGCAAGTAAGGCATTAATGAAGGAATATGGAGAATTTGATCCGTGATCAATAATTTCAACACACACCTTGACACAGCCACAGATGAGCCAGCCACAGATGAGCCAGCCTGGTTGACTATGACCTGACGCATGTATCAGCCTTTACATCCCAGCTAAATCAGAACGCAAATTTAGAACACAAAATACTACAAATATTGCTTAGACTTACAAATGATTTAAAGAAGGCACATCTAGAATGCTTTGAAAATCTGTTGGCTAAATTTGAACAGCCTTAGGCCGCGATCACACCGGGGCGGAATTTTCAGCTGGAGGTGGATTTTTTCTGTTGTTTCTTAATGGCAGGGAGCGTATTCCGCGCTGATTTTCCGCTGAGCGCGGAACGCAGATTTTCCGCCGGTCCGCTGCAGGCGGACAGAATAGAAAAAAATTCAACTCAGTGCGGAAAATCCGCGGACATGTCACTCGAGATTCATGTCATTCTCGACACAGAAAACGCAATATATTCAAAACCTTCGTCATTACCAAACGTTTTTATGACATATCTAGGGAGATTTATATCTTTACTTTCAGAATATTTGTTCATTCAATCAACAGAAACTTTAGTTACTCAGTTTGCTTAGCGAAATAAGGGCTATGCTAAGCGGAGTGAACCTGTGGTTGTCTTAGCAACGGCAAACAAAATCCGCTCCTGAAAAAATCAGCTCCTTGTTTTTTCAACTTTCGTCTGCACAACCTTGCGGATTACATGCGGAAATTCCGCCCCGGTGTGATTGCGGCCTTAGAGAAGTGTGCTGATGGTTTGGCAGGCACTCTTGAGTCTAATTTGTTACCTAGCAAGAGGTTGTCACAGGTGTTAGTCTGTCTGTCTGCAAAAAAAAAAAGAAATGTTCAGACAACGTTACAGTAACAGTATTCGAGAAAGGAACAGATTATTAAATTTGGTGGTGAACCGTAACACCATCTGGAATTTGCTTCTCACAGGACACATCTCTGACACCCCTCTCCTACCTCCTCAGTTAGACGCTAATTTCAGCAAAAAATGTCTTTTGTGAGGGGCGTGTGCACCAAACACAATAAATATTTTGGGGGTTTTTTAATGATGGGCTTTCACCTTTGACCTTTGACCTTTTCAACAGGAAACACTTTAGTGCTGCTGGACACAGAGGGACTGGGAGATGTGGACAAGGTGACTCACACACATACACACACACACACACACACACACACTTTAGTGCTGCTGGACACAGAGGGACTGGGAGATGTGGACAAGGTGACACACACACACACACACAGACACACACTTACTTTGTTTTTGTATGACTGCATTTGAATGTGTCTGCATTTGTGTATGTGTGTGGGTGTGTCTGTTATGTTATGTCCAAACCATGACACACAGATCGTCTCCCTGGCTGTATGTGTGAATAAAACATGTGTGTGTGTGTGTGTGTGTGTGTGTGTGTGTGTTAGGGAGACTCCAAGCATGACACACAGATCTTCTCGCTGGCTGTTCTCCTCAGCAGCACTCTGGTCTACAACAGCAGAGGGACCATCGACAACAAGGCTGTAGAGGACCTGCAGTATCCTTAAACACACACACACACACACACACACACACACACTACACACACACACAACAAGGCTGTAGAGGACCTGCAGTACCCTTAAATACACACACACACACACACACACACACACACACACACACACACACACACACACACACACAACAAGGCTGTAGAGGACCTGCAGTATCCTTAAATACACACACACACACACACACACACACACACACACACACACACACACACACACACACAACAAGGCTGTAGAGGACCTGCAGTATCCTTAAATACACACACACACACACACACACACACACACCCTTAGTTCCACTCCGGCACATATGTACCCCAGGGCTGTGTACTTCGTTTTTCCATTTACATGCTCCCACTTGGCCAAACTATCCATCACCATGGAGTTTGTTTCCCTGGTGACCCAACTGTACATCAGAATGGAAGGCATGGATGATGGCTACTAGTTTAACTGAGGTGATGATCACTGACACTGTTCATGTCCCACACATCACTATGGAGGTATTCAGACATGGCTACTAGTTTAACTGAGGTGATGATCACTGTCACTGTTCATGTCCCACACATCACTATGGAGGTATTCAGACATTGCAACGGAGATACTCAAACCTGCATTCTCTAGCTTAAAACAACCTCAAATCACACATCGCTATGGAGGTATTCAAACCTGCATTCTATAGCTAGCAGAATACTTTAGTGTTGCTACATCTGGGTACGTGACTGAGTTAGCGGAGTACTTTAGCATTAGAGTGTAGTGTTCACCTAGCGGAGTACTTTAGCATTAGAGTGTAGTGTTGCTACACCTTAACCTCCTACAGATACGTGACTGAGTTAGCAGAGTACTTTAGCGTTAGGCAGAGTGTAGTGTTTCCACACCTTAACCTCCTACAGATATGTGACTGGGTTAGCGGAGTACTTTAGCATTAGAGTGTAGTGTTGCTACACCTTAACCTCCTACAGATGTGTGATTGAGTTAGCAGAGTACTTTAGCATTAGAGTGTAGTGTTCACCTAGGGGAGTACTTTAGCATTAGAGTGTAGTGTTGCTACACCTTAACCTCCCACAGATACGTAACTGAGTTAGCGGAATACATCAAAGTGAGGAACAATGATGAAGAAGGAGACGACTCAGAGTTTGTCAAGTTCTTCCCCAGTTTCATCTGGGCCGTGAGGGACTTCACACTGGAGAGAAAGATTGATGGGAAAGACGCCACAGAAGATGAATACTTGGACTTTGCACTCAAGCTGAAACCTGGTAACAAACATTTCTGATCTACTGGGATTTTGCACTCAAGCTGATACCTGGTCATATACATTTCTAATTTACTTGGATTTTGCACTCAAGCTGATACCTGGTCATATACATTTCTAATTAACTTGGATTTTTCTCTCTGAAACTTGGTCGTATACATTTGTAATTTTATTAGAGAACAATCTCTTTCCAAAATCAGACTTAGCATCAGTTCTACTGGTGATCAAACCCCCATGTAGCACAGTCACAGGTTCAGATAACCCAGACTTCTGCTGTTGTCTCTGTTTCTATGGTAACTAACCCAGACTTCTGCTGTTGTCTCTGTTTCTATGGTAACTAACCCAGACTTCTGTTGCCCTCTCTGTTTCTATGGTAACTAACCCAGACTTCTGCTGTTGTCTCTGTTTCTATGGTAACTAACCCAGACTTCTATTGCCCTCTCTGTTACTATGGTAACTAACCCAGACTTCTGCTGTGGTCTCTGTTACTATGGTAACTAACCCAGACTTCTTCTGTGGTCTCTGTTACTATGGTAAGTTGTGCTGTGTTCTACCGTAGGTAACTCTAAAAAGGTGAATGATTACAACCTTCCCCGTGAGTGCATCCGGAAGTATTTCCCATCCCGAAAGTGTTTCACATTCCCATTCCCCACACGCCCGGAAGACGTGAAACGGTTGGAGAGTCTGTCCCAATCGGAACTAGAACCAGAATTCTTGGAAGTCACCGATCGGTTCTGCAGTTTCGTCTTCAATGAAAGTCTAGTCAAACAGCTGAAGGACGGTCATGCAGTCGACGGCAGGAGTGAGTCTGAAATAATTTTGCCATCGCATTGAGCTATTAAGATATCAAATACTATGTCACCGTTGCAATTAAGTTATTAAATACTACCTCATTGCATTGAGTCATGCATTGGCAGCTAGAGTTGTAACACTCTTAGACATCAGCCATCCCACTGTTGGAATATTATGGTCTGTTCCAAACACACATTGGGAGCTCTGCCAGTTTGGGCTTTAGAAATATATTAGGAACACATCATTAGGAACCTTGAGTCCAAATATATTAGGAACACATCATTAGGAACCTTGAGTCCAAATATATTAGGAACACATCATTAGGAACCTTGAGTCCTCTGGTTTTCAAATAGATATAATAAATCAATCAATCCATAAATAAATAAATAAATAAATAAATGATATATATATGATATATGATAATGTATATATGATATATGATCATCATATATATGATATATTAAAATGAATGGGTCTTTGTGTCGAGAAAAGAAAAGATATATTTTTAAAATGAATATAGATAGATAGATATATTTTTAAATGAATGGGTCTTTGTGAAGAGAAAAGAATAGAAAGAGCTCCATGGTTTAACCCACTCCTCTAAGTGGGTTAAATGTCCTCAGATGGACATTAGCAGAGAGCACAGGCAGATGGACTGATTAGCAGAGAGCACAGGCAGATGGACTGATTAGCAGAGAGCACAGGCAGATGGACTGCGGACATTAGCAGAGAGCACAGGCACAGGCAGATGCACTGATTAGCAGAGGGCAAGACACAGGTGAAGACAGCAGATGAAGGCACAGGTAGATGAAGCACACAAGACACACTCACCAAAAGAACACTCACTTTGGTTTGTCTTCTGTATTCAAATAAAAGTAATCAAATGTGTGTGTGTGTTTGTGTGTGTGTGTGTGTGTGTGTGTGTGTGTGTGTGTATGTGTGTATGTGTGTGTGTGTGTGTGTGTGTGTGTGTGTGTGTGTGTGTGTGTGTGTGTGTGTGTGTGTGTGTGTGTGTGTGTGTGTGTGTGTGTAGTTCTGGGCCGGTTGGTGAAGGTCTACGTGGAGATCATCTCTAGCGGAGGAGTGCCGTGTCTGGAGAATGCAGTGGTTGCCATGGCGCAGATTGAGAACGAGGCGGCGGTGAAGGAGGGCGTGGCCGTATACGAGGGCGGCATGCAGCAGCTCGCTACGTCCTTCCCTGTGAACCAGCAGGACATCACAGACCAGCACCAGACACTCAACAGCCTCGCCGTCCAGGCCTTCATCAAACGCGCCTTCAAGGACGAGGACGGCAAATACATGAAGTCCCTGGAGGTGAGATTATCTCAATCCTGATCCAACACACACTTACATGAAGTCCCTGGAGGTGAGATTATCTTAATCCAACACAACACACAACTACATGAAGTCCCTGGAGGTGAGATAATCTCAATCCTAATCCAATACACCCCTACATGAAGTCCCTGGAGGTGAGATTATCTTAATCCAACACAACACACCCCTACATGAAGTCCCTGGAGGTGAGATTATGTTAATCCAACACAACACACACCTACATGAAGTCCCTGGAGGTGAGATTATCTCAATCCTAATCCAACACACCCCTACATGAAGTCCCTGGAGGTGAAATAATCTCAATCCAACACACAGATTAGAAATGGGATTCAGCCTCTCCATGATGCCTCCATCGTCTGATACAGAGGAGCAACTTATGTGCACCACCCTGAAGTAGCCAGTGAGCCTTCCTGGCGTTACCGATGGACTGAGTGACTGTTTTGTGTTTTGTGTTTTGTCTGTCTGTGTTCGTTTTAAGCGCTTTGAGTGGTCTTGGTGCTGAAAAATGCGCTATATAAATACATTTTACTTACTTACTTACTTACTTACATGAGTCATGGTGGATTTGCCGTGATTCAGGACTGGGTGATGGCCATGATGTGTCGTAATGCCTTTAGGTGGTTTTCTGGGCACCATTGGCACTAAGAGGGTTCTGTGGGTGATGTGTCGTAATGCCTTTAGGTCCAAGAGGGTTTTGTGGGTGATGTCTCATTACAGTGTTTTGTGTTTCAGGAGACCATTGATAAGCTGTTCAGAAGATTCCTGCATCTGAACGAGGAGGCTTCAGTTCAGACGTGTAAGGACCTCCTGACTCGTCTCTCTGCCACCCTGAGGGAGAGACTGAAGCACGGCGTCTACACCAAAGCTGGAGGATATGACCTCTACTGCACAGACCTGGAGGAGATTGTGAAGAAATACAACAGCCAGCCACATAGAGGAGTCAAGGTCTCTCTCTCTCTCTCTCTCTCTCTCTCTCTCTCACACACACACACACACACTCACACACACACTCACACACATACATACACACACACATAGACTACAGCACGGCGTTTTAGGCTGTTTAGGGCCAATCACCATAATTTCAGTTTTATCTGAGTTTAAGTTATTAAGACATCCAAGTTTTAATGTCTTCGAAACAAGGCATTAAATTTAGCTATTTTGTGTAGTCACTAGGCTTGAGGGAAAGATGTAGCTGGAAGTTGCCTGCATAGGAATGGAAAGCAATTCCATATTTCCTTATAAATGTGCCCAAGAGTAGCAAGTTAAGGGAAAGTAGCAAGGGGCCTAGTACTGTGCCTTGGGGTACGCCGTATTTAACAAGGAGCCTCGTACTAAGCCAAGGGATACACCATATTTAACAAGGGGCCTAGTAGTGAGCCAGGAGGTACGCCATATTTAACTTTGTGTGTGTGTGTTTTTCAGGGTGAGGATGTGCTGGAGGAGTTTCTGAAACAGAGGAAGGAAGAATCGTCAGCGATCTTGCAGGCTGACCAGAGTCTGAGCGCCATGGACAAACAGATGCGCGGTGAGGATTGTGTGTTTGTTTGTGTGTGTGTGTGTGTGTGTGTGTGTGTGTGTGGGTGGGTGAGAATGTGAGAGAAGGTGTTGCTTCAGGATCCTGTGGCAAAAGGTGAAGGCTTCTAAGTAGTGTGTGTGTGTGTCTGTACAGAGGAGCGTGAGAAAGCGGCGCTCCTGCAGCAGGAAGTGAAGGCCCATGCGGAGCGTCAGCGGCAGCTGGAGCAGCAAATGCAGGCAGAGAAGGAGAGCAGTGAGGAGCGAGTGCGTCTGGCCCTGCAGCAGATGGAGGAGGAGATGGAGGAACAGCGGCTGGAGGCCCAGAGAGCCACGGAGAGCCAGCTGAGGGAGCAGGCGGCGCTGCTGGAGAGGGGCTTCCAGGACAAGGCTGATAAGATGCAGCTGGAGATCAAGGAGTGCCAGCGCAAGGCCAAGGAGGCGGAGAACGCCAGGGGTCAAGAGTTCACGCGCATGCTGGAGCAGCAGGACCGGCGACACAACGAGATGATGAGCATGATGAAGCAGCAGAACGAGGCGCTGATGAGGCAACAACCTGTACAGTACGTCGGGGGCGGCAGTGACTGTTGCATCCTGTGATGGCATCAGCATCAAGCATGACCTTTATTTCACCTTCATGAAGGTCACAGCCTTAACTCGTACAAGGCCCCTAATCTGCTTTTCCAAGGTCATAGTCTCAGCTCAGACGCGTGACCTCTAGCCTGCCTTTCCAAGGTCACAGCCTAAAGGCCCCACTTGCAGGATTTAACTAAAATTTTCAACATTTCCCACTCGTACCTTTATATATCGTCTAGAATTCATGGGGATTGATAAATGAAAATGTAAAATGTGCCCTTCGTGAGATTGTCCTTGCCTCCTAGCCATAGATTGCATTTGCAGATTGGTAGCGGCTTGCTCCATTGACTACGCAATTCTTCACAGCAGAAACGTTTAACAAAAGCTTTGCTTGATACTTAGCTTACTGGACGGCGCGTCCGGAATTGCATAGAGCCTCATTAACTCAGACACAGAGGCCCTAATCTGCTTTTCCAAAGACATAGTGTTGTGCTATACTGTAATGTCTTGTCCTTTGTACTGACTGTATTCTGCATTGTCTTTTGTATTGTCCATTCTATCAAGGACCCACTTGAAAAAGAGATGCCATATCTCAAGAACTATTCTGCTTACAGTAAATGAATAAATAAATACAGTATATATATATATGATATATAGTGTTCACACTCTTTGACTCATGGACAATAGAACTGTGGAACAGTTCTTTTGCTCACACACTGCAGGGGTTCTGCGTGTAAACGCTGAGGTCACCACAGCAAAGATTCTATGTTCTGCAGCAAAGGTCACCCGAGGTGAGTGTGTGTGTGTGTGTGTGTGTGTGTGTGTGTGTGTGTGTGTGTGTGTGTGTGGCTACTGTAGTTATCAGCTTTGTTTATAATTCCACTGAACTAATGAGTGTAACTATGAAAGACATCAGATACAAGGACATGTTTGTCTGGGCACCACACACACACACACACACACTCAAAGATAGAATTTTTGGCTAGGTACATTTGTGTGTGTGTGTGTGTGTGTTTTACAAGGTTTGAAACCTTTGTAAATATTTTTTGTGTGGTTGTGTTTACACATAATTTTAATAAAAACACGTATCGTTCCATTAACTTTATTCTCATGCTATTATTGTTTATATGTTATTGTTGATACTTAAAGGAATATTCCACCTTTTTATGAAAATGTATTATTCGCCAACTTACATAGTATGTGGGTGAAAGTATTTTGGTTTCAGTTAGTAATTCTTTGGCAACATTACATTCCAGTGCTAAAAGCAGGAATGCCAGAGCAAGACAATGCATGCACTGAGACCAAACTGCTCTTATCCACATATGTGACTCCAGGTAAGACTGTGAATAGCCCACATATGTGACTCCAGGTAAGACTGTGAATAGCCCACATATGTGACTCCAGGTAAGACTGAATAGCCCACATATGTGACTCCAGGTAAGACTGTGAATAGCCCACATATGTGACTCCAGGTAAGACTGAATAGCCCACATATGTGACTCCAGGTAAGACTGTGAATAGCCCACATATGTGACTCCAGGTAAGACTGAATAGACTTGTTTCACACCTCAACATTCCGAGTGTGCTAAAGCATTCCATGGTAGAAACTGAAATTCTTCATTGAAATGCATTGGATTTATGCCTCTATCTGACTTGAAAAAAATGGGTAATAACATTTAAAATAAGTCTCAAATTCACTTTCTTTCAAATAATACACATTGAAGCACGCAAATTTGGAGGTCCCGAGTAGATAAAAGTGGTTTTACATTTATGTGCATGAAGCTTCAAACTATGCGGGACCTCACCAATTTGTGTGCTTCAAATGTGTATTACTTTGACCAGGTAAGACTGAATAGCCCACATATGTGACTCCAGGTAAGACTGTGAATAGCCCACATATGTGACTCCAGGTAAGACTGAATAGCCCACATATGTGACTCCAGGTAAGACTGTGAATAGCCCACATATGTGACTCCAGGTAAGACTGAATAGCCAAATTCCATAAAAAGGTGGAGTATTCCTTTAGTGATGTAAAGGTATAGCAGACAGCTTCAAAGTGCTTGAAAGGTCATTGAGCTCGGTGTGTTTAAAACTACTAGGGTGGTATTGGTGCGACATTGACTATCTATGATAGTACTGTACAGGAAAAAAAGAATCCACTGGTGTCTAACAGTGCAAATGGTGAGAAATCTACATGGTTGCTATGGTTTCATGTGATCAGGAGGGGTCATACATGGTTGCTATGGTTTCATGTGATCAGGAGGGGTCATGCAGTAGCTACTACAGCAATGGATGTCTTATACTCCTGTAGTTTTATCTTACAATGTGCCAAATACCCTTAAAAGTACAGGAGTATCTCTTGCAATGTGCAAAAAAGTTTATATCCAGATTTATTTTTTTTTCTATGTGGCAGAAGCAGGTTTCCATAATGTTCTTACATATTCAAGATTCCATTTCGGCTGGACTAGATGATCAGCCAATTAGGTAAGGCTGTCACAAATGAATAGCAAACCAGAGAGCTGCTAAAACTTAATAATGCCAGCCTGGTCTGGGCTACAACTTGAGTGTTGAAATAGCCCTGTCTTTATTTTATTTTGTGTTGTCTACGAAATGCAAAAAATTCAGACAAAATAAATTAGTATCCTAAATGAATGTAGGCTAATGTGAAGTTGAATTAGTATCCTAAATGAATGTAGGCTAATGTGAAGTTGAATTAGTATCCTAAATGAATGTAGGCTAATGTGAAGTTTCCCTCGTTCCTGAGCATGATACAACAGGCACAGACAGACAGACTTCCATTGTCAGCACAACACACGCAGTACCAGAGACACTTGTAGCTTTCTCCTCTCTGTCTTCTACCGGCCTCGCTTTCTTTACGTCCATGTGAGAAGAACGTGACTAAAATTGCAGCATGAACAACTCTCACGCTCCTGCTCTAGGTAGCAGAATGCTGGCGCATTGAAAAAACAAAATAATTAAACTATTAAAATTATACTATGGTCCATATTTAAACCTATGCCCTTGCACACACACACACACAATCAGCAGCAGACTGTGTGTGATAACATAATTACAGCTTGTTATTACAGCTTGATTAAGGAGCTGCTGATAAAACAATTAGAGTGACATTACAGCTACATTAAGGACCTGCTCAAACACTCTGAGTGTGTGTGTGTCTGTGTGTGTGTGTTTGCTCAAACACTTAACACGATCATAATTTGTTTGTTGATGTCTTAGTCTGAATGACCTGCACACACACACACTCACTCTCTCTCTCTCTCTCTCTCCCTCTCACACACACACACACATACACACTTCTGGGGAAAGGGCCATGCTGACTCCATGTAACCACAAACACACACAATTTTTCAGGATAAATGTAGACCTGTCTGTGTATGTGTCTAATAATGGTGTAAATGAAGACAGACACTCAGAGACGTCAGAGACACACACACGTGTCCTAGAATGAGGTAAACTATCTTGGGCAATTCATTCATGCAGAGAAAACAGTGTTCTGAAACATATAGTCATAGTCAGAGTCAAGTTTATTTATGTAGCACAATTTAAAACAACCAAAGGTTGACCAAAGCGCTAAAAAAAAAGTAATAGTAATAAATAATAATAATAACAATAGAAGACAAAAATGAATAAAACCACATATACAAAATAAAATACAATAGAGAGAGAAAAGAAAACTAAAATAATATGTACAAATATCCTATAAAATTAATTCCACACTTCATTTAAAAGCCATTGATAGCATATGATCCCTTAACTTTGCTTTAAAAGTACCAATGGTTGGTGTGGATCTAATATGGAAAGGCAGGTTGTTCCACAACTTGGGCCCAGCACGGTCACCTTTACTTTTCAGCCAACTCTGCGGTACTGAGAGCAGTAGCTTTTCAGAGACCTCAGAGTTCTGGGAGGGCAGTGAATGTGTACAAGCTCCTTAAGATATTGGGGAGCTTGACCATTTAAAGCTTTGAAAACAAAAACAGGACTGGACTGGAGAGATATGTGCTGACTTTTTAGTTTTGGTAAGCAGCCTTGCACCAATGCACCATCTGAAGTCGGTATAGAGTGGACTGAGTGACACCAAAGTAAAGGGAGTTGCAGTAGTCAGGCGGGATGAAATAAAGGCATGAATTAATATCTCAAAGTCTCTGGAAGAAAACATTTTTTTTTTTCTTTACTTCAAATTCTGAGGTGGTAAAAAGAGTACTTGACAACAGAGTTATCCGCCAATTTAACCATTTAGTAATAGCACATCTTTACTGAAGTAACGAATATCCATACACACAAATACACACATTCATGGATTTTTTTAATAACCCTTTAATAACCTTTTTTAATTCTAGTAAAAACACAGCCTATCAAGAGACAAAATAAAGACAATCTTGAATCTTGAATATAAACTAACCCATTAAGCCCCATTAAGTCATTCTTCCTCCTTCATCTATCTGCCTTTTCTCTCTCCCTTCATCTATCATCCATCCATCCATCCATCCATCTGTCCATCTGTCTATCTGTCTGCATGTCTATATCTGGTTGTGTTTGAAATGGGAAGGTGATGACATGCTGTCTCCCTGTCTTCACTGTCTACAAAGTCTTAGAGGGCACCCGCTAAAAACGTTTCGGACAACCTATTCTAGCAACAATTACAATGTCATCATTTTCTTTATTTAATTGTTCAGACGCGTTGCCAAGATGTGACAGATTTGAGGTACTTTTGAAGGCAGTATTTGATGCATTATCGAATCGGACATCGGGATATGATGCCTGTATGCCTTGCTGGCACCAAACGCTTCCTTTGAAGGCAACATGTCCTTAGTCACTAGCACAGACTAACCCAACAATACATTTTTGTGTGGGGGGGTGGGGGTGGGGGGGTTATGTGTTTGTGTGTGTGATCCATGTCCTCTAGTAAGTAAATATTTATCTCTTGATTGTGGTGTGTGTGTGTGTGTGTGTGTGTGTGTGTGTGTGTGTGTGTGTGTGTGTGTGTGTGGCCCCACCCCAGGGCTCAGGCTATAAATCAGGCTCCGCTGTGTGAGTTTGTGTGTGTCTCTACCTACAAGATTGCAGGTAATGCCCACACACACCAACACATAGTCTACCACATACACACACACCTGTGCATGCACACACACACCAACACATAGTCTACCACATACACACACACCTGTGCATGCACACACACACCAACACATAGTCTACCTACACACAGACATTATAACACACAAACATGCAAGTAACCAATAACATACACATACATAACAATAACATAACATACACACACACACACATACACATAATCACTTACATACACACACACACACACTGATGTTATGTGTTTTTCAGATCAATCATGAAGTTCACTTGTGCTCTCCTGCTGCTGAGTGTCTGCCTGCCTGCCAGTAAGTTTCAGTGTGTGTGTGTGTGTGTGTGTTAGTAATTGTGTGTGTGTGTGTGTGTGTGCGTGTGTTAGTAATTGTGTGTGTGTGTGTGTGTTAGTAATTGTGTGTGTGTGCGTGTGTGTGTGTGTTAGTGATTGTGTGTGTATACGTATGTGTTAGTGTGTGTGTGTATGAATGTGACTGTGTGTGCGTGCAACTGTGTGTGTGTGTGTGTGTGTGCGACTGTATAGTGTGTGTGAATTTGCAACTGTGTGTGTGTGTGTGTGTGTGTGTGTGTGTGTGAATGTTTGTACAGTAAGCAGTAAGCTACCACCAGCAAGGCAGATGAACACGTAGATTAGATGGAAAAAAATAATAATCTGAATGTTAAGGGCTTTTTTCTCAGCCTCTCTTTTTCTGACTTGTAACATTGTAACACTTTGAACACCGTAATTATACGGTCATATCTCCGTCATTTGTTGGCCAAAATTATCGGTATTAGTATGGTTTGAAAGCTCATTTTCTTGTCTTTCGCGTGGATGCAATAACTTTATTTTTTAAAAAAAAATTGCCGTGGAGGGTCACATTTAATCATGATTAATTTAATAGAAGTGCCAAAGTTAACTCATAATTTATTGCAATTAATCACACATTTTTTTTCAATTCTTAAAGATTCACTTTTTTCTGATTTCAATGCTATTATCAATTAGCCTGGGAGTTCCCATGCTCCTTTGTGCACTTATTTCATTTCACTCTGCAAAGTAGCATGGTGACCATGGCCAATTTTCTCGCCTGCTGTCGGTTTCCAATCACAGAACAAAAAGGGACGAGCACAGCCCTCGATTACATTTTATGTCACGTGGTGGCTCTAACATTGGCTCTATACAGACGCTATGATAGACACTTGTAGTGCCCAATAAACGGCTCTGTACGATCGTAAACGACGCTTCCGCTACGAGAAAAGCAATAGGTGGGTCTCCAGACTAAATATCACTTGTGATTTTAGTTTGGCGCTCGCCAGGCTAATTATCAACATGAAATGGTTGCCTATTTTCATACGCCCAGAGACATGCCATGAGTGGAGTACTGATAGCCTAAGTGCTCAAGTAGAATACAACAGCATTGAGACTCCTGATACAGCATTGAGACTCGCCACAGCTAATAATCATTGGGCTTTTACTCAAAGCGTTACAGTCTAGCTACGATAAATAGTCTACTTGCTTACGTACTCGTCGTTAACTCAAAACGTTACAGTCTAGCTACGATAAATAGTCTACTTGCTTACATACTCGTCGTTTACACAAAACGTTACAGTCTACTTGCTTACGTACTCGTTGTTTACTCAAAACGTTACAGTCTAGCTACTATAAACAGTCTACTTGCTTACGTACTCGTCGTTTACACAAAACGTTACAGTCTAGCTACTATAAACAGTCTACTTGCTTACGTACTCGTCGTTTACACATAATAATGTGTGTGTGTGTGTGTGTGTGTTCCAGTGTTGGCTGGCGTGCCCAGGACCAAGCGTTCTCTGTGGGATCTGCGTCAGCTGATTGCCTGCGCTATGCCCTCCAGCTGGCCCGTTATCGACTTCACCGACTACGGCTGCTACTGCGGCAAGGGCGGATCTGGCACCGCCGTCGATCAGCTCGACAGGTGTGTGTGTGTACTGTGTGTGTGTGTGTGGTATATATAAGTATAAGTATTACTATAACTTCTACTGTGGCAAGGGTGGATCTGTGTGTGTGTGTGTGTGTGTGTGAACCCTAGGCATAACCAGTAGCTCACACTAAGCCTAACCCTATCTATCACTTGATTGTGGTGTGTGTGTGTGTGTGTGTGTGTGTGTGTGTGTGTGTGTGTGTCTACCTACAAGATAACCTAAGCCTACCCTCACACTTAGGGCTGTTTTTAATTCATTCACTTGATTTGGGTTCTTTGCTAACTAGTCTTAAGAATACAGAGTAAGCTAAAGAGTCTTACTAGACAAACGCTGTATCCTAACTCCAGCTCCTGAATGTTGATTGATGTGAAACCAAATTCATTATTTTTCTATCTCCCACTGGGACACAACAGAGTTGGCCTTGTATTTGAAACTGTGTGTGTCTGTGCGCGCGCGCGTGTGTGTGTGTGTGTGCACTTGTGTGTGTGTGTGTCTGAGTGCCATGGACAAACAGAAGCGCAGTGAGTCGGTGTGTGTGTGTGTGTGTGTGAGAGAGAGAGAGAGGGTGAGAGAACATGTTGCTTCAGAGTCTTGTAGCAAAAGGTGAAGGCTACTGAGTATTATTGTGTGTGTGTGTGTGTGTGTTTGTGTGTTGTGTGTGTGTGTGTGTGTGTGTGTGTGTGTGTGTGTGTGTGTGTGTGTAGGTGTTGCGAGGCCCATGATCACTGCTATGGTGCTGCCATGGCTCTTGCTGCCTGTGATTCTCCTCTGGACCTGGACAACCCCTACACTCACGGATATTACTACCAGTGTGACGAGGCCACCAAGACCATCACCTGCGAGGGTAAACACACACACACACACACACACAACCCCTACACTCACGGATATTACTACCAGTGTGACGAGGCCACCAAGACCATCACCTGCGAGGGTAAACACACACACACACACACACACACACACACACACACACAACCCCTACACTCACGGATATTACTACCAGTGTGACGAGGCCACCAAGACCATCACCTGCGAGGGTAAACACACACACACAAACACACACACAACCCCTACACTCACGGATATTACTACCAGTGTGACGAGGCCACTAAGACCATCACCTGCGAGGGTAAACACACACACACACACACACACTCTCAGTGCAATAACTGATCATCTTTCTCTGTGTGTGTGTGTGTGTGTGTAGCCAAGAACGACGCGTGTGAGATGTTCATCTGCGAGTGCGATAAGCACCTGGCTGAGTGTATGACCACGGCTCCCTACATCGATGCTCACGATCACTACGACCAGAAACTCTGCCACCAGTCCAGCTAAACACACCAATGCTGAGTGTGTGTGTGTGTGTACCACCTAAACACACCGCCAACACTGGCCATGCCTGAGGAGTGTGTGTGTGTGTGTGTGATCAGCACAGCTTAACACACACACCATCAAGACTTTGCTAATAAAGTCAAACTCAAGCAAACTCATTATTGAAACTGAAGTTATTCTCTCTCTCTCTCTCTCTCTCTCTCACACACACACACACACACACACACACACACACACACAGACTCACACACTTCACAACATTGAAGCCCCACATTTACTAAGACTAGTGCTATTTGCGCTGCGTCTGTTATGTCAGATCAGGCAATCACACTGTGCCTACTCCGCCCTCTATTGTAAAATTAGCACACCTCTTAAAAAATGCGTTTTTTAAGCCCAAAATGATGTTAAGCCTTGTTTTCGGATACCTTACGATGAAATACGATGGTAAAGATTGACATTTTGACAATCACTTCTATTCCACGATTTTTCGGTTGTTGCTGTCTCATCTTACCAGCGCCTGATGTACACTCAAACTATCCCCCCTATGAAACGCACTGAGTGATCTGGAATGTTCATTGATATGATGACATTAACAAGGCCGTCGCAAAAGGACAGGCAAACCAGGCTGAAAGGGGCCCCCTAACATTGACTGGTCATTTTAGTAGTTTAGCTGTTTAGTGTTTTTCAATCAATTATAATATCAGGCTGGAAATAGACAGCTGTAAATTAGACACACATGATTATAATGATAAAAGGTGCTTGAAGATCATAATGTGGTTCAGATAGGTGCTTATGGGGGTAAAGGGCCCCATGTCATGTTTGTACCTTGAAACTAGCCTGCCAATGCCATCCTACGTACCTCCGCTAAACATTTTATCTCCATACATAGTCACGTCCAAGCCCCCCTACTTCCTTTTTTTCTCAGTTGCTCCACGGTTTAGCCAATCAGCACTCAGTTTAGAGTTTCAAAATGTTGTAGTCCTACACGATAGGAACGCGTTTGTTATCCCCCCCCCCACCACACACACACACTTTCAAATTACATTCACAAAATTGTTACATGACGGTAGCATCGATGTTCTTGAGGATTTATTACCACTACGATGGCAAAATATATCAGAACTTGCCAGAGATCTGTTAATACTGAAACTGAAAAGTTGTAGGCATGAGAGCCAGGTGAGAGAATACATCATATCCAAACGGAAACCTATTTCAATTGTATTGGGCCAGACTGTATGACATAGTCAAGAGTCGCTTTTGCCCAGGCTACCTTGAAACAGCCCTTGACATAAATATCACAGCAAAATATGACTTATAACAAGTATTTATAGTTGCTATACTAGTTTATAGTAGTTTCTAGTAAAACCCCACTGACTGCTAGGAAGTAATACGTCACTCACAAGAAATCTAAAATAATGCTAGAACCTGCTAGAAGTCATATTGTGGTGATATTTATATTAGCATATCAGTGAACACTATAGACCACTCGGTGAGTTTCACTGAGCGCCATATGCTCTCTTGGTCTCTGCAACTCACATGTTTTCTCTACCACTCTCTCTACAAGTGATAAGTTAAAGGAGAAATTGGGTGGGACCCAAAGTATATTGTACATCATAAAAAGTTGGAACACTTGCCGAAACCAGAATTTTGATATGTTCCTGCAAGCCGGAGAAAACAACTTGCAAGTTGTAGCCTCCAGGGGCATCTAGCTCGGTGTTAGTAGCCAAACCACTGTCCATGTCTCTGTGTAAACCATAGAAAGGCTCAACATAGCCCCACACTTTGTTTATAGTATAATAATAGTTCCAACATTTAAAGCTAGGCATTGAAAACTTAGTTATTGTACAGATAACTACTTACCCCAAGCTGGATGCCCCCGGAAGCTACAACTAACAGGTTTTCTCCGGCCTGCACAAACGTCTCAAAATTCTGCACCCCGGCAAACGTTCCAACTTTTAATGATGTTGCACTTTGGGTCCTTATCACACCAAATTTCTCCTTTGATTTTAGTTTGTCAGGGGCGAATTTTATGCATAGGCTAAGGGTGGCAGGTCTAGTAGCCTATGACACCTGCCCATGAATGCTGTTGGGATTAGATAAATGATTGCAACAGAAATGAAAATAAATTGTTAGGTTGAGAACTTTTCTATCTTTTAGGCTATGATTAGCCTGCAAATATCCAGTTATTGGCCTTTAAAAATCGTCCATCGGCTGAGTCTGACTCGAATATATTAGCATCGGTCATGAAAAAACCCATAGCGGTCCATCTCTGACAAAGACTTACGGAGAGTTTAAAGCACAATCATAATAAGGAGTTGTGAAGAGTTTAAAGCGCGATCGTAATGTGAAGTTATGCCCCGTACACACACATTGCTACTCGCTCACCGCTAAGCAATGAGGGGCAACGTAATGTAAATGTGTTTGAACAATGCGAGTAAAAACAAAGGCGAGTAGCTACTTGAGAAGCGATGTGGGTGGGTACGGAGATTAAATTATTTTAACTTTCAGCGATATGAGTAAGCCAGTACCCAATGAGAATGGAAGATACCGTTGATTAAAGGGGAAATCCTGTCAATTTTCAACAAGAGCTCTATTGCTCAAGCTACTTGAGATTAGCCAATACTGAAGACGCAAGACATTTTGGACTAACCATATAGGTTTCCTTGAACAGAGAATAAGCCCTGACCCTTAACTCCAATGGGGCAAGTTTTCAAAACTGTGTTTACAGCATTTAAGCATGCTCCAAATATCACCCCAAAAGTTATGCAACATCATCAGATACATTACAACACAGAACTGTATTGTGTATGGCAACAAATGGCTGGGAAAGTGGTTAAAACTGTGAGCTTATGCAAAGCAGCCCAATATTGTTTGTTTACAAAACGGTTTTGTAAACACTGCATAAAAACACAATTTTAAGCACTTTGTTAGACATTTGTAGTCATAAACACTACAGAGGTGTGTTGTAATGTGTCTGATGATGTTACATAGCTTTTGGGGTGACATTTGGTGCATGATTTGATGCTGAAAACTGTTTTGAAAACTTGCCCCATTGGGTGAACTGTCAGGGCTTACTTCCTCTGTTCAAGGAAACCTATATGGTTGGACTAAAATGTCTTGCGTCTTACAGTATTTGCTAATCTCTAGTAGCTTGGAGCAATAGAACTCTCTGTTAGAAATTTGACAGGATTTCCCCTTTAACAGTTAACTGAAAAAGCGAGTTGCATGGAAAACTGCCGTTTGGAGACAAAATATTAGCCAGGTGAATGCTGTCTGCTGGCTCTGCTAATTTCATTTCGTTCCTCCAGACAGTCAGGCGATTGACTTTCGTTTTCACCGACACAGATCCTTGTGGGGCAAATTCAGTGAACAGAGTGAGAAACTGAAACCACAATATTGGACATCACTAACTTCGAGTTAAAATCATTTTTTTTTAACATTTGTTTGAAACGAACTGTAGCAAAATGTTTTAAAACATTGAATAGTGCATAGCGCCCTTTAGAGAAAAAAATGAGTGAACAACTTTGCACAAAGTGAAACCATGTGAAAGCAGGTGATCATATCAGGTCAACAAAATATATCTTGTTTTTGCAAACTGAGGTTCATATTATATGTGAAGCAAACTAAATGAGTGAACTGTAAGCAATTTAAACGTAACCGTATGCATAGGCGTGTGGTTATGACTTATAACGTGCTCCTCTCCGATGCTTTAGCAGTGACCTATGATCAAATCTATAACCTTGGTAACGAGAGAGTGTTTCTCAGTGAGCTAGCTAGAGGCGATGGGCTAGTAGCTCTGTATGTGTACAGGGCATTAAAGCCGCTTTAATTAAAAGTCAAACACAAATACTGCAATCTCCATATTTAACTGATGATGAATGCAGGATCATAATGCAGAGTTACACAGAGTTTAAAGGATAGCTCCGGAGTGAGTTTAATCATAGTCCTGTTGCACAAGCCTTCTAACAGCAATATATTTCGCATGGAATGAAAGAATTCCCATTGAAAGAAAAAGTCCCAACACAAGCACTGCCAATGAAGCAAACAGGCATGTTGGTAACGTGTCGCTGATCAGGTTAATGCAGAAGTACATTCTCTTTTAATCTGTCTGTGTGACAGAGAAGTTACCTAACAAGTGTTTAAAAAATTCTACTTGAATTAAGATCACTTACATGCAGCACAGTTCAGGAGTTTGTATACATTGAAAGTTTATTATTGTGTTGAAGATAATCCCTTGAGATTAAAAATCTCGTTTTCCAGGGGTCCTTGAAACAACATCTATACAAATAGATGTTTTGTTCAGTTTTGCAAAGTACCATCTATGGACTTTGTTGTAATTGGTAGGTAGTTACACTAGGACTTTGTTGTAATTGGTAGGGACTGTAGGTGCACTTGGTAATTGTGAGTCCATCCTGCCATGTAGGGCCTAATTGTGGTGAGTCAATGATCCTATCTACAGACTATTTCATGTTAAAACATGTAGACGTACCCTAGCGGCGGCAAATCAATTTGCTCAGCCTGTACGTCTAGCAGCAAGCCATAGGGAATTTGATTGTTTGGACACCGTTGGTGTTCACTAATCACAACGCTCTGTGTGTTTAGGGTGGGCAATGGCCTTTTGAATTGGTGTTAACATCTTGTTTGTTGCTTTGATTGGTGTAGCACTTTACTATTGTGTGCAGAGGCAGAGGTGTGTAAGATTACTGCCTAGTTCCGTCCCCTAACCCTAACCCTAGGTGTAGCACTTTACTCATGTGTGCAGAGGTGTGTAAGATTACTGCCTAGTTCCGTCTATGGTTGAGTTTGGTTCATGTGTCAATGCCAGACTATACATTGTCCTCTGCTGCCCCAAGGCTGTGGAACGCCTGACCGACCTAACCATCCCTAACCTCCCTAACCATCCCTAACCTCCCTAACCATCTTAGGTCTGCCCTCCCTAACCATCTTAGGTCTGCCTCCGCACCGCACACGTGTCTCGAACCCGCCACCCCGCAAGCCACAAACTCCCGACGTGGGAGCTTCTAACTCAGCCATTAGAAGTCCCCATGGAATTAGTGATGAGGATTTACACATACTGCCGCCAAACTAGCTGTGCTAGCTGGCCTCCGTTATACTCACCCTCCTAATCCTCACTCCCAGCTGGCCTCCGTTACATATGTCCACTGAACATGTGTCCTATGGGAGTCAGTACACTCAGTGCCTCATCGGTGCACTGCTGACACCATAGACGTACACCCTGAAGGACAGAGAGGCAGCATGGAGACACTGCTGACACCATAGACATACACCCTGAAGGACAGAGAGGCGGCATGGAGACACTGCTGACACCATAGACATACACCCTGAAGGACAGAGAGGTGGCATGGAGACACTGCTGACACCATAGACATACACCCTAACCCTGAAGGACAGAGGTGTGGCATGGAGGCACTGCTGACACCATAGACATACACCCTGAAGGACAGAGAGGTGGCATGGAGGCCTCTGATGGACGAACAGATACAGAACAACACATTTTAATTACCAGTTAATGAATAACACAGTTGTTAACACAACAAAAAACGCCCCCCACCCCCACCCCCACATACACACACACACACAAAGTACAAACAAACGAACCAACCAAAAAACACTAGTTAATTTTTGTAAATGTCTAGTAGTTTGCTAGCCTGGCATAGGCCGCCCATAATACTACTGTTCATCCGTATTCATGGTCTGGGGACGATCTTCTGGGGAGGGTTTAGTCTTGTAACAGCCAATCAGCGAGGCTGACTGGACGAGCTGTCCAATCGTTTCAAACCAGAGCTGAGTGCACTCCCCCCACTCTATGATTGCTTCAGGTTAACGGACCTTCAGACCAGGAATACAAATGAACACAAGTATTATGGGCTGGCTATGTCAGGCTAGTAGTTTTCCATCATCTTTAGTTTGGCAATGGCAGTAGCTGTTGTCTCACCTTCTCAGAGAGCCCTGCAATGATCTGTACATTTCTTCAGGCTGTCTTTTGAAAGCAGCCCTTAGTGTGTTACATGCCCTTAGTGTGTTACATGCCCTTAGTGTGCCCTTAGTGTGTTATATGCCCTTAGTGTGTTACATGCCCTTAGTGTGTTACATGCCCTTAGTGTGTTACATGACCTTAGTGTGTTACATGCCTGTGGATTAGTGTGTTGACATGCCCTTAGTGTGTTATATGCCCTTAGTGTGTTACATGCCCTTAGTGTGTTACATGCCCTTAGTGTGCCCTTAGTGTGTTACATGCCCTTAGTGTGTTACATGCCCTTAGTGTGTTACATGCCCTTAGTGTGTTACATGCCCTTAGTGTGTTACATGCCCTTAGTGTGCCCTTAGTGTGTTACATGCCCTAGTGTGTTACATGCCCTTAGTGTGTTATATGCCCTTAGTGTGTTACATGCCCTTAGTGTGTTACATGCCCGTATTGGTCTTTGAGCAGCCCTTAGTGTGTTATATGCCCTTAGTGTGTTACATGCCCTTAGTGTGTTACATGCCTGTGGATTAGCCTTTTGATACAGCCCTTAGTGTGTTACATGCCCTTAGTGTGTTACATGCCCTTAGTGTGTTACATGCCCTTAGTGTGCCCTTAGTGTGTTACATGCCCTTAGTGTGTTACATGCCCTTAGTGTGTTACATGCCCTGTGGATTGGTCTTTTGAAGCATGCCCTTAGTGTGTTACATGCCCTGTGGATTGGTCTGTTGACATGCCCTTAGTGTGTTACATGCCCTTAGTGTGTTACATGCCCTTAGTGTGTTACATGCCCTTAGTGTGTTACATGTCCTTAGTGTGTTACATGCCCTTAGTGTGTTATATGCCCTTAGTGTGTTACATGCCGGTGGATTGGTCTTTTGAAAGCAGCCCTTAGTGTGTTACATGCCTGTGGATTGGTCTTTTGAAAGCAGCCCTTAGTGTGTTACATGCCTGTGGATTGGTAAGCGGCCAGTTCAGCGATGGGTGCTTGGTATTCGCCTTTTTCACCTGCCATGCCATGTTGCATTCCAAACAGTGCTTGGCTGGGTAACTGCAACATTCTATCAACGCCTCTGGGTTTTGCCCATCATTTCGTGTGGATATTTCTGGTTACAAGTTTGTCAACAAGTTACACTGTTGCAAGTTTGACAACTGGGATGCTAGCTAGCAACTAAGTAGCCAACTACCTAGCTGACATTAATGTGAACAACTTACTTGAAAATGAGTTCCGATGATATCTCTCTTTATTTTTCGCTATCCATGCCCGACTTGTGTGATGAGATACCGGGAACAGATGGAAACTTTTATTTCACCCGATTTGGCAGTAGGACGACATTGATAGAACGTTGTCGTTACCCACCCTGGCACCGTTTAGAATGCAAAATGGCGTGGCAGGTGTAAAAGGCGAATACTGTGGTGTTGTTGTCCACTCCAAGGCGCAAGTAAGCCTCGGACTTGCTTATCCGGTCCTTTTTCACCTTTGCCAACACCATGTGATAACTTTTCAATCGAATCATCAGGTGTTTTAACTGCAAAAATGAAAGAACATAACATTTAATAGGTAAATAAAAATGATAACTTCAGAATGTTTTGAATGTTTGTATATTTTCACAAAGAGAGCTAAATAGGCTAGCCTGTATTCATCCACATGTAACACTTCATTGGATCCCACTGAGTATGCATGTTCTTGGTGTAAACCTCATTGAGTATGCATGTTCTTGGTGCAAATCTCATTGATATGCATGTTCTTGGTGTAAACCTCATTGAGTATGCATGTTCTTGGTGTAAACCTCACTGAGTATGCATGTTCGTGGTGCAAACCTCATTGAGTATGCATGTTCTTGGTGCAAATCTCATTGATATGCATGTTCTTGGTGTAAACCTCATTGAGTATGCATGTTCTTGGTGTAAACCTCATTGAGTATGCATGTTCTTGGTGTAAACCTCACTGAGTATGCATGTTCGTGGTGCAAATCTCATTGATATGCATGTTCTTGGTGCAAACCTCATTGAGTATGTTTGTTGTTGGTGTAAAGCAGTCAAGGTGTTCTTTTACACAGTAAGCAGTACCTCATTCAGCAGCATGAATTAGCCTCATTGGGACGGGGATTGAACTGTGTTGTTGCTAGAATATCAGGGGCCAGTTGGTACAGCGGTAATGCCATCTGCCAGTTGGTACAGCGGTAATGCCTGTTGGTACAGCGGTAATGCCTGTTGGTACAGCGGTAATGCCAGTTGGTACAGCGGTAATGCCAGTTGGTACAGCGGTAATGCCAGTTGGTACAGCGGTTATGCCATCTGCTTATTGATGTCAGGGTCACCAGTTCAAGGCCCATCTGTACCAGATGATCTCTGGCAGTGTCTTTAACTATTTCATAAATGACCCAACACAACCACTGACGCTGTGACCTTCAGTGCAGAATCACTTTAGAGATTTTGTGTGTGTGTGTGTGTGTGTGTGTGTGTGTGTGTGTGTAGAGAGAGAGAGAGAGAGAGAGAGAGAGAGAGAGAGAGAGAGAGAGAGAGAGAGAGAGAGAGAGAGAGAGAGAGAGAGAGAGAGAGAGAGGTGGTGGTGTAGTGGTTAAAAAAACATGGCTACAGTCACACTAGTTGTGTGTGTGTGTGTGTGTGTGTGTGTGTGTGTGTGTGTGTGGTGGTTAAAGAACATGGCCATAGTGCTAGCAAGTGGCCTGGTAATTGTGGGTTCAAATCCCAGCTGTTGCCAGTGTGCCCCTGAGTGAAACACTCAACCCTGA
>JAODXP020000019.1:36649586-36654586 GCA_027497455.2 Sardinella longiceps | reverse complement strand
GGGTGTGTGTGCGCACGTGTGTGTGTGTGTGTGTGTGTGTGTGTGAGACCTTGAGGTTGTTGGGGGTGTGTGTGTGTGTGTGTGTGTGTGTGTGTGTGTGTGTGTGTGTGTGTGTGTAGAGAGAATGTGTGTGCGTGTGTGTGTATTTGTATGTATGTGTGTGTGTGTGTGTGAGAGAGAGAGACCTTGAGGTTGTTGGGGTGTGTGTGTGTGTGTGTGAGAGACCTTGAGGTTGTTGGGGTGTGTGTGTGTGTGTGTGTGTGTGTGTGTGTGTGTGTGAGACCTTGAGGTTGTTGGGATGTGTGTGTGTGTGTGTGTGTGTGTGTGAGAGACCTTGAGGTTGTTGGGTGTGTGTGTGTGTGTGTGTGTGTGTGTGTGTGTGTGTGTGAAAGACATTGAGGTTGTTGGGGTGTGTGTGTGTGTGTGTGTGTGTGTGTGTGTGAGACCTTGAGGTTGTTGAGTGTGTGTGTGTGTGTGTGTGTGAGAGACCTTGAGGTTGTTGGGGTGTGTGTGTGTGTGTGTGTGTGTGTGTGTGTGAGAGACCTTGAGGTTGTTGGGTGTGTGTGTGTGTGTGTGTGTGTGTGTGTGTGTGAGAGACCTTGAGGTTGTTGGGGTGTGTGTGTGTGTGTGTGTGAGAGACCTTGAGGTTGTTGGGGTGTGTGTGTGTCCAGGCCAGTAGTAGAGCTGCACACAGATCTCCGGTTCCCACAAACACGGCATCTTCACGAGGAACGTCCATACGCACACGCTCAGTTCGCACGGAACCATCCTCACACACTACACACACACACACACACAACGGAACACACAAATACAAATAAATTCGCAGTCACACAACATTACACACACACTCACTAACTCATCAATTTAAACACACACACACACACACACACACACACACACACACACACACAAACATAACGGCATGTGGCACACACACACATAACATAAGAATAGGCAACTAAACAGAGATGCATGAGAGCTTATTTCACCCTCTTCTGCCATCTGACACAGAACTCTATCACTCTATCTTCAGCTAATGCATGAACATCTTAAAGTGCGGATGAACCGTTTTTAAAACCTTGATTAAGTTTAGTGCAGTCATCCTTCCGTCTTCACACCACTCACAACGTTCCTACAGACTAAACTAGCACACAGGAGACACGTCAGGCACACACACACACACACACACACACACACACTCACACACACACTGTCTCACACACACAGACAAACACACAGACACATACTCTCACACAGAGATACACACACACACTCACACACACTGTCTCACATACACAGACAAACACACAGACACATACTCTCACACAGAGATACACACACACACACACACACACACACATACTGTCTCACACACACAGACATACACAGACACATACTCTCACACAGAGATACACACACACACTCACACACACTGTCTCACACACACAAACACATACTCTCACACAGAGATACACACACACACACATACTCTGTCTCTCTCTTTCTCACACACACACAAACACACACACACACACACACACAGATACACACAGACACACACAGATATGCATAGGCGCACACTCACACACACCGTCTCTCTCTCTCACTCACACACACACACACACACACACACACACACACCTGTTCTCTGGCTGCCCAGTGCTACTAGGTATTCTGGTCCCTTCGGGGAAGACAGGTCAGATGAGGTGATGACCACAGTGTTTGGACCACAGTCATGCAGCATAGACATCACCTACACACACACACACACACACACACACACACACACACACACACACACACACACACAGGTCAGATGAGGTGATGACCACAGTGTTCGGACCACAGTCATGCAGCATAGACATCACCTACAACACACACACACACACACACACACACACACACACACACACACACACACACACACACACACACACACAGGTCAGATGAGCTGATGGCTACAGTGTTTGGACCACAGTCATGCAGCATAGACATCACCTACAACACACACACACACACACACACACACACACACACACACACACACACACACACAGGTCAGATGAGCTGATGGCTACAGTGTTCGGACCACAGTCATGCAGCATAGACATCACCTACAACACACACACACACACACACACACACACACACACACACACACACACACACACAGGTCAGATGAGCTGATGGCTACAGTGTGTGGACCACAGTCATGTAGCATAGACATCACCTACAACACACACACACACACACACACACACACACACACACACACACACACACACACACACACACAGGTCAGATGAGCTGATGATGTCCAGGACTTGCACACACATATTCAGATACACATAGACCCACCCCACAGATACTCCCCACCCCTCTCTCTCTCTCTCTCTCTCTCACTCACACACACACACACACACACACACACTCACACACACTCTCTCTCTCTCTCGCTCTCTCACACACTCTCTCGCTCTCTCTCTCACACACACACACATACACACACACACACTCTCTCTCTCGCTCTCTCTCACACACGCACACACACGCACTCTCTCTCTCTCTCTCACTCACTCACACACACATCTCTCTCTCTCTCTCTCTCTCACACACTCACACACACACACACTCTCTCTCTCTCTCTCTCTCTCTCTCTCTCTCTCACACACACACACACACACACACATTCTCAGAAACGCACATGTTGAAACTGACCTCCAGAGCATCCTGTTCTGAAGTTATTTTCCTGCCAGTCAACAACCTGTAATACAAACACACACACACACAAATACGTACAAATACACACACACACGTCAACTAGGGAAGCAACAGCAGGTAATGTTTGATCAAACTCAAATTTGCCACTACAGTTTTTATTTAACATTTCCCAGCACTCACACACACACACACACACACACACACACACACACACACACATACACACACACACATACACACCAACACAGTTTCATCTGCTATTTGCAATTATTACATTAACATTTCCCCAACACCAACACTCACACACACACACACACACACACACACACAAATACTTACTCAGCTTCAAACTGGTTGGGCGTGAGGATGTCTGCAATGGGGACGACTTTCTCCTTATAGACTGGCAACAACACCTCTGGAACATACTGACACACACACACACACACACACACACACACACACACACACACAATCTGTTACAGATGGGGACGACTTTCTCCTTATAGACCGGCAACAACACCTCTGGAACATACTGACACACACACACACACACACACACACACACACACACACAATCTGTTACAGATGGGGACGACTTTCTCCTTATAGACCGGCAACAACACCTCTGGAACATATTGACACACACACACACACACACACACACACACACACACACACACAATCTGTTACAGATGGGGACGACTTTCTCCTTATAGACCGGCAACAACACCTCTGGAACATACTGACACACACACACACACAAGCACGTGCACACACACGCACGCGCACACACACGCACACACTAGGGCTGGGCGATTATACGATCTCGATTAGGGATCGCGATCAAATTCAGTTTGATCACGGTGATCAGCTGTGGGCATATTTTCTCGATCACGTGCGTTACATGCAGTTGGAAAGCATCCTATCCTTACCAGAGAGAAATTACCTGTCGTTTCGAGTAATTGTGAAGACACATGCATTTCTATCGTCTTTAGGAAATTCTGGGAGCATTTCATAGTTAGATGTTGGCACACGGACAGCCACAAGTGAAAGTCTTGCGTGAAATTGCGAGTGAGCAAGTAGAGTGTTGTTGACGGTAAAACAGGCGAGGAAGGGAGAAATAGTGGGGCACATTTATCGGTAGTATCGTATAGCTACGGTTCCCATTCACCGTTACGCTAGACATAAAAGTTTTCTCAACGTTTTGTCATCTTCAACTCCAGAAGTGTTGGACATCGATCCGTCCCCTGTAGTAATTATGCAGACACACACACTATCTTTGTCTAACATGAAATAATTTCATCATTAAAATCTGTCATTGACTATGCATTGTCCAAAAAGTTTGTTGACAGTCCAACAATGATGTCGTCACAAGATGGCAGCCTACACAAAACGCTCGTCGGATTCGTCTATACAGAGTACCGAGATATAATGTTTGACCATCAGGAGTGCTAGAGAGTTTCACATATTTTTTTTCTACATAGTCAGGACGGCGGCGTCAGTCCATATACCAAACTTGGTTGCACTATGTCAAAGCGTAGCCGAGATATAATGTTTGACCACTAGGAGTGCTAAAGAGTGTAACCGGGCGAAGAGTCCATATACCAAGTCTGGATGTGATCCATCAAAGCATGGCCAAGATATGAGGTCACTTCCTGTTTGATGGCTTCGCCGTCAAATTTCATTGGCCGTAGAAGGCGAGCACTTGGACTTTCGAACAAAACAACGGATAGGTTTTGTGAGACAAGGTCCAAAGATGATATGTACCAAGTTTTGTGTGAATCAGACAAAGTATGGGACAGCGGAAATGTTAGTGTCACTTTTGACAAAATCCACTCCAGGGGGTGTTCTGGATCACCGATCAGCACCAAAATCAAATCAGTTCTTCCTTGTCCCAACTCAGAGTTATGTTGTACACAGACAGACAGACACACACACAGACTCACACACAGACAGACACACGCTGGCCAAAACATAACCTCCTTGGCGGAGGTAATAATAATAAATTGCAGTATCTGTAGGCCTATTGCAATTGCATATGAGCTAATGCAATGACAAGATCAGTAGAAAAGCCTGTATCATAGTGTTGTTTTTATTAATTATTATCATTTTATTTTATTTTTTTTAACTATTTTCTTTCGAGATCGTTCAATATGGGAAAATAAATCGTGATTACTTTTTAGGCCATATCGCCAAACACACGCGCACACACAGACGCACACACAAAAATCATGGTATATTTGGAGCCTCACCATTGAGCCGTGGTCTCCCATTAC
>JAODXP020000019.1:36644586-36647086 GCA_027497455.2 Sardinella longiceps | reverse complement strand
TGGAGAGAGAAGCCCAGGGGAGCTGCCGTGTGCGGAGCCTGCGGATCATGACCTGGGGCAAAGACGTTATTACCAGAGATACTGTATTATGCGTTATTACCGCGCTTCAGTTCTAGGACGTTATTACCCTGCTTCAGTTCTGGGACGTTATTACCCTGCTTCAGTTCTGGGACGTTATTACCCTGCTTCAGTTCTGGGACGTTATTACCGTGCTTCAGTTCTGGGCCGTCTCCCATATTATTTGGGCATAAAATATTGTCCAACACACACACACACACACACACATACACACACACACACACACACACACACATACACACACCTAAAGTAAACCTTCAGCAGGAAAGACTCATCTCTGCAGTAACCTGCACGCATGCACACACACACGCAGGCACACGCTACACACACACACACGCAGGCACACACTCACACACACACCTAAGGTTAACCTTCTTAAGTTAACCTTCAACAGGAGAGATTCCAATGACGCACACAAAAACGTGTTTGTTATATATGTGTGTGTGTGTTCCTGTTCCTGTTTGACCCTACACAACATTCTATGTGTGTGTGTGTATATGTATGTATGTGTGTGTGTGTGTGTGTGTGTGTGTGTGTGTGTGTGTTTCCTGTTATATATGTGTGTGTGTGTGTAAGCTAATGAGCTTGCTAACTAGCCAACTTCATTCATCACCACAGTAAATGTAGCTAACTTTAGCTTGCTAAACTGAGCTAATCAGACTTGTGATTGAAAGTTGCTTCACTTTTGACAGGAGCAGAGACAGCTCGTGACATTTCTGTCAGTATTACTGGAATAATCAAATCATGGAAAATTTATTTTAGTCTAAACCCAAGCAGGCAAACAGGTCATAATGAGACAAACCATCTAATATGGACTTAATTCAATGTTACCAAGCGATCTATTATTGTTAAGCAACTTTCTCTACCTTGTCCATTCACCATAATGTTAAATTGGCCTCTGTTATCCCCCACGCTGACTCCACCCTTGCATTTTGGGGGGCGTTAACCGTACTTGCCGTCTGTATCTATACTGAACTGTGCTGATAGTATAGTAGTATACTGAACTGTGCTGAGAGTATAGAGGTATAACTGTGCTGATAGTATAGTAGTATACTGAACTGTGCAGATACTGAACTGTGCTGAGAGTATAGTAGTATATACTGAACTGTGCTGATAGTATAGTAGTATACTGAACTGTGCTGATACTGAACTGTGCAGATACTGAACTGTGCTGATAGTATAGTAGTATCTACTGAACTGTGCTGAGAGTATAGTAGTATATACTGAACTGTGCTGATAGTATAGTAGTATACTGAACTGTGCTGAGAGTATAGTAGTATACTGAACTGTGCTGATAGTAGTATCTACTGAACTGTGCTGAGAGTATAGTAGTATACTGAACTGTGCTGATACTGAACTGTGCAGATACTGAACTGTGCTGATAGTATAGTAGTATATACTGAACTGTGCTGAGAGTATAGTAGTATATACTGAACTGTGCTGAGAGTATAGTAGTATACTGAACTGTGCTGATAGTATAGTAGTATACTGAACTGTGCTGAGAGTATAGTAGTATATACTGAACTGTGCTGAGAGTATAGTAGTATACTGAACTGTGCTGAGAGTATAGTAGTATATACTGAACTGTGCTGATAGTAGTATACTGAACTGTGCTGATAATAAAGCAGATGTATTTGCGGCCGCTAGGGTAAGTGTAGATTTCTGGGCTAGACCCAAGGGGGTCTCAGAGAGAATGCTGTTGGTCAGTTCAGCGCGCAGCTAAGTCATACTGCCAGCTCCAATCTCCTTCATACATGGCCTTATAATGTACACCTACATCGTGTGTGTGTGTGTGTGTGTGTGTGTGTGTGTGTGTCTGCGTGTGTGTGTGTGTGTGTGTGTGTGTAAGTGGCCTTATAATGTGCCCACAAATCATTCCTGCACAGATAAGCGACTTCATGACTGTAGCTAATTTCATTTCATCACCACAATCCTCAGCGTTTGCTAAGCCTCTAACTCTAGGCTACTTCTGACAACTCATAGAAATTATATCTGACAAACACACACCCACACACAAACAACTCATAGAAATTATACTGACAAACACACACACACACAAACACACACACAACTCATAGAAATTATACTGACAAACACACACACACACACAAACACACACACAACTCATAGAAATTATACTGACAAACACACACACACACAAACACACACACAACTCATAGAAATTATACTGACAAACACACACACACACACACACACAAACAACTCATAGAAATTATACTGACAAACACACACACACACACAAACAACTCATAGAAATTATACTGACAACTTAGCTGACTGATGCTAGCTGTAGCCTAATCGTGGCTAGCAGAATGTGTGTGTGTGTGTGTGTGTGTGTGTGTGTGTGTGTGTGTGTGTGTGTGTACCTGTGAGTATGTAGTCGTACAGGGCCATCACAACA
>JAODXP020000019.1:36597086-36612086 GCA_027497455.2 Sardinella longiceps | reverse complement strand
AACTCTCTCTGATAAACACTGTGATGTGTTTAAATGCTTCCATATTTTTGATGTTTGTTATGTCTTTGTGTATGTACCAATAATGAGCTATCTATCAATCGATCGATCGATCATATCTATCGATCTATCTCTCTATCTATCTATCGATCGTATCTATCTATCTATCGATCAATCGCATCTATCTATCGATCGATTGTATCCAGCGGTGTAGTGGGGATCTATGAAGTGGGGGTACGCTATTAGTGCATGCGTGTGTGCGTGCCCCCGTCATATACATGTAGGCTATCCCCCCCCCCCCGGCCTTTTAGGCTATTCCCCTGGCTCTATAGGTGTGCGTGCCCCCCCCCCCCCCCCAGTCATATACGCTATTCCCCTGGCTCTATAGGTGTGCGTGCTCCCCCCCCCCCCCCCGTCATATAGGCTATTCCCCTGGCCCTATAGGTGTGCATGCCCCCCCCCCGGCCTTTAGGCTATTCCCCTGGCTCTATAGGTGTGCGTGCCCCCCCGTCATATAGGCTATTCCCCTGGCCCTATAGGTGTGCGTGCCCCCCCCGTCATATAGGCTATTCCCCTGGCCCTATAGGTGTGTGTGCCCCCGTCATATAGGCTATTCCCCTGGCCCTATAGGTGTCCCCCCCCCCCCGTCATATAGGCTATTCCCCTGGCTCTGTTCATTTTGTTGAAATGTGTGCTATGCATGTTGCTCTCACCCTCACGTCCGATGTCCACCCATACAAATTCGATTATGTTCACCATTGCCAATGCATGTGGTTTAATATATAATTTGTAGGCTTTTTATGTTTTATTTTTTCCCCACGTGTGAAGTGGGTGGACGGCGTACCCCCGCGTTCCACACCCACTACACCCCTGATTGTATCTATCTATCACTATGGCGCACGGTGCTACTGGCATAGATTGGATGGTTGGAGACATTAACTTATGAGTGTTTAATAAACTGGACACATTCCCTTAAAGATGCCCCGCCACACAAAACCGTTTTTACCTGTTGCTTTTGGTATAGAATAGGTCTATATGACCTCGAGTTACACCGTGCATGTGAAAATGTAATACTGTCTTCGCTATCGGCAATAGCCCATTAAAAGAAATAGCGGAGAAATTAGGTCAATTTGAATCCATGGTCTGTGCTACGTAGTATAGACAACGTTACAGCCATTGGCTGACTGAGGAGAATTTTCGCCCAATCCATGCTCTCCTGTATTTGACTAAAGCCCGCCCCTTGAAATACTCGCGAAAAAGAAGGAATATCCATGAAATGGTAACAGGCAACTATTTTTAGTTTTAACTGAATATCAAGACGTTAGTGAGTTTAGCTTTGGCTATGAGTTTAGCAAACTGTTAACTCATCTACCTGCTAGTCCATCATTTATTCAGTGTCCTGTATATTTTGAGAAGAACTTGTCAACTTGGCGAATTCAACAGTCTTGGTAAGTGTAACGGTTAACGTTAATCTGACTGGATAGGCAAACAGTCGGCTACTCTTGCAATAAGTATCTGATTATGTTGGCTACTGTGACATCCTGACTATGTATTAAGCTTACCTTTGCAAAGTGGCTGTTTACAATCTGCAAGCTAGGTTGGTGCAGATATCCTCTTTCTCGGTTTCATGATAATATTCCAAGGTTTTTTTTTCATACCTCGCAATTCACAATTAAAACTAATGTAAATATTCAGCCCATGTGCTTTACAACGTCGAGCTTCAGCAGCGAATCAGAGCGCAGCCCATTATCACAGTGGAAAAAAACCGGAAGAACCGCATGAAATTTTCGAAGGCTATTCCTACACTCTGCAAACGATCTAATTACGGTCTCTTTGGGCCGTTCTCAGTCCAAGTGAAGCCGCATACCCTATTTGTAGACCTCAAAGAACAATTTAAATACCCTGTAGTGGTGTGGCATGGCACCTTTAAACATATACTGCATGGTCCTACCACACCCTAACGCGCGCGTGTATACGCGCGTACACACCTAAGGCACCTTTAAAGATTGTTTATTGACTTGGACTATACTATGTGTATTTATTAAACTGAAAGAATTCCCTTAAAGATTGTTCATTGATAGGGTTAGGGTTAGATTAGATTGTTCATTGATAGGGACTAGGGTTAGGGTTAGGGTTAGGGTTAACTTAGGGATAACTTGTGATTTTGGATTCCACACGCGCACGCACATGGAGGGAGAGGGAGAGAGAGATGCGTGCAACGGAAGAGAGCTCAGTCAGTCCAATACGTAATTTAAGGTAACACTTTATGCGCCTAAATGATCAATGGGTCTTTCACTTGAGAGCGATTGGTGATATTTCGAGAAACCTTCCAGGAAGTTGTAGGAAAGGTGCGGTGATTCCTCAAAATTGCATGGCCGCGATGAAGTGGCGGCATTGGTTTAAGTTGCATTGTACTAAATTGGAGCTACACAGACAGTTCATTTATGTACTAAATTGGAGCTACACAGACAGTACATTTATGTACTAAATTGGAGCTAGTGTGCAGTACATTTATGTACTAAATTAGAGCTACACAGACAGTTCATTTATGTACTAAATTGGAGCTACACAGACAGTTCATTTATGTACTAAATTGGAGCTACACAGACAGTACATTTATGTACTAAGAATTGAGAGCTACACAGACAGTTCATTTATGTACTAAATTGAAGCTACACAGACAGTTCATTTATGTACTAAATTGGAGCTACACAGACAGTTCATTTATGTACTAAATTGGAGCTACACACAGTACATTTATGTACTAAATTGGAGCTACACAGACAGTACATTTATGTACTAAATTGGAGCTACACAGACAGTACATTTATGTACTAAATTGGAGCTACACAGACAGTACATTTATGTACTAAATTGGAGCTAGTGTGCAGTACATTTATGTACTAAATTGGAAATGTCTTCCTATTTTGTTTAGTTTGTTTCTATAGATGCTTTTCTTCATGTTGTCTTTTTCTTTACCTTGCCTAAAAAGTTTTGTTTTTAATGTTGTTATTTTGCTTGGTGAGGACAGCAACACAACTTCAGGCTTTTTCAAAATCTGCGGAATCTGCCACCACACTTTCGTGGGTTTGGCAACGACCGAAACGTTGGTGAAAATAAACTAAAGAAAAAGAAGACATGAGAGTGAGCTAAATTCTATATAAAGTTATAAAATATATAATATATATAAAATATAAAACCCTGAATGCCTGATCAGACATGACCTCAGTCATCTACATTATTTAAACCAATGAAACTGTCTGGCATGCACACTCACACACACATCCCTGAGCTACTGCTCATAAACACACACACACACACACACACATCCCTGAGCTACTGCTCATAAACACACACACACACACACACACACACACACACACGTACAGCTCTTTAAGATTTAATATCAGAAGTTATTTATTGGTTTTACTAAAAGTTTTGCATTCATCTCATTACATTAGACATAGGATCAGAGGTTTGGTATGAGGTGTGTGTGTGTGTGTGTGTTTGATATTAGTGTGTGTGTGTGTGTGTGTGTGTGTGTGTGTGTGTGTGTGTTATTACACATAACATTTAGACATGGGATCAGAACTGTCATATGAGGTGTGTGTGAGTGAGTGTGTGTGTGTATCTGTATGTCTTTGTGTGATTGAGTGAGTGAGTGAACAGTGAGTGAGTGTGTGTGTATGTCTGGATGAGACTCTCTGTGTGTGTGTGTGTGTGTGTGCGCACGCTCAGTGGAGTGCTGATGGTCGTTTAGCGGAGGGCTGCGGCAGGCGGTATTTGGCCATCTCCACGTCCAGATCGGCGAAGGTGTACTCGGTATACTGATGATGCTGCAGGTTACGGTACTGAGTGTTGTCAAACGCCTCCGGCTCTGCACAACACACACACATAAAATGGCCGTCAGAATACACAGAAAATACAATCACTTTTTAAACACACACACACACACACACACACCACTCAGAATTCCCAAGTGTTGAGATTTGGTGTCTCCGTGACGACACAGAGGTGCAAACATGCCCAGTCTGCAGCGTTAGTGGAAGGAAGAAGACGAAGAACACCCAAACACAAAATGCAGCTCCAACCAAAAACTAAAAGAAAAACACCATTACCGTTTACCATTAACTGTACACAGGAACAGTAGCATTAAGATTACCAGTAAAGACACCATTATCGTTTACCATTAACGTACATAGAAACAGTAGCATTAACGGTACAGGAAACGGTAGCATTACCAGTAATAAAGACACCATTACCATTGCCTAAACACAGGCACAAGGAACATTAACGTTAGCATGTAGCATTATGTACACCAGTAGAGAAAATCAAAGCAAATACATGAACACATTATCACAACATCAGGTCACAACACATGAGCATTAACCTTAACAATCACAAGATATAATTTATATCCGTCTGTAAAAACCTGCATCAGGGGTGCCTTTGACTTTAACAAACATGTTAACTTTTAACTCGTAAATATTTATCTTACCGTTTACAGTAGCGTCACCAAACAAATTAACTTTAACTCTTTAATATCCATCTTACCGTTTACAACATCAAACGTTAACTGATAAATATTTACCTTAGCGTTTAGAGTAACGTCATCAAACACGTTAACTTTAACTGGTAAATATTCACCTTAACGTTTACAGTAACATCAAACACATTAACTTTAACTGGTAAATATTTAGTTTAGCGTCCAGAGTAACGTCATCAAACACGGTAACTTTAACTGTATAAGCACAAGTTGAGATGGGATGTTATATCCAGCGCAAGAGTGGGTAAGAGGGTAAAAGACTCCAGTTCCCAGGGTGCAGCAGAAAGAGAGAGAGGGAGAGAGGCGTGCGACTCAGGGGTGACTCAGAGGGGAAAAAACGAAATGGAAGAGGAAAAACATGGACACCAGAAACAGTGTTTGACAGAGTGTGTGACCGTGTATGTGTGTGTATTTGTGTGTTTTTGCAACTAGGACATAAGGACTGTAAGAATGCACATAAGAATGTGTGTGTGTGTGTGTGTGTGTGTGTGTGTGTAGAGGCAGGACATGCATGCACTTCCAGCAGGGCATAGAGGTCAGAGGTCAAAGTTCATGCAAGGGCAGGAAAAGGAGAATGAGCAGCGTGTGTGTGTGTCAGTCAATCTTAAAATTAGATTAGATGAAAACAGATGTGTGATTTTTGAGTGTGAGCATGGGTGTGTGTAAGGCAAATAGAACATGATAGTAGCACTTGCACAGTGCATGTGTACGTGAGCGTGTGTACGTGTGTGTGTGTGTGTGTGTGTGTAAGAGAGAGAAAGTGACAGCACAGCAATGATGAAAGCAGGCACATTCAGTGTAGAAGTGAACTAAACACATCACCTCTAGCAACCAGCCCCCAAAGCAGCATATGATGCATAGTGACATTGATAATATACTAATATACTGAACATTACAGTCGCATGGGATGTGTAGAAACGTTAGTCGCATATGATGTCTAGTTAAAGAAACATTACAGTCGCACATGATGAGTAGAAGCGCAACTTTCAAATGATGAGTAGTTAAAGAAACGTTACAGATTCATATGACGTGTAGTTAAAGCAATGTTAAAGTCGCATGTGATGAATAGTTAAAGACACGTGACTCATATGATAAGTAGTCAAAGAAACGTTACAGGCGCATATGAAGAGTAGTTAAAGCAACGATAAAGACGCATATGATGTGTAGTTAAAGACAACGTTACAGTCGCAAAGGATGTGTAGTTAAAGATAACGTTATAGTCGCATAGGATGTGTAGTTAAAGATAACATTATAGTCGTATAGGATGTGTAGTTAAATATAACGTTACAGTCGCATAGGATGTGTAGTTAAATATAACGTTACAGTCGCATAGGATGTGTAGAAACGTTAGACGCATAGGATGTGTAGTTAAAGCAACGTTACAGTCACGTAGGATGTGTACTTAAAGCAACGTTACGGTCGCATAGTATACAAAGCAACGTTACAGTCCTATATGCTGAGTAGGGACGTTACAGTCGCATCCTGAGCAGTCAGGAAAAAATTACGATCATATATGTAGTGTAGTTAAACAAAACGTTACAGTCACAATTGAGGTGTAGTTAAGGAAACAGTTGCGGTCAGATCTGATGAGTACGGTTACATGCGATGCGATACCAAGCAAGGACGGCACCATGTCAGCCATGGAAGAAACATTTGGTGAGGAGAAGAGTGGAGATGAGCCGCAAGGACAGAAGCATGAGTGAGTGATTGTGTGAATGTGTCTATACAGTACAACATTGAATCACATGAGAAATGTGTGCAAGTATGTGAGTGTGTGTAAGACGGACTGTGAGTGTGTGTGTGTGTGTGTGTGTGTGTGTGAGTGAGAGAGAGAGACGGAGTGTGAGTGTGTGTGTACCCTCTGGTGTCTCTGTGGCTGGTGCTTCGGTGAGCAGCACGGCTGCTGGGTCCACTAGTTCCTCCTGAACAGCTTCAGCTGTGGCAGATTCAGCAGCTTCTACTTCTCCTGCCCCCTCGGCTTCTACTGCCCCCTCTACAGATCCAGCTTCTGCTGCAACTGCAGCTTCTGTGGAGGCAACTTCAGGCTCTGCTTCTACTGCTGCAGCCGGGGCAGATTCTGCTTCTACTGCGGGAGCAGATTCCGCTTCTACTGCCTCAGGGGCAACTTCAGGTTCTACTGCCTCAGGGGCAGCTTCTACAGCAGCTTCAGCCACGGGGGCAACTTCAGGCTCTACCGGAGCAGCGGCAGCTTCCTGTACATCAGCGACAGCTTCCTCTCCAGTGGAGATGACTGCAGGGGCGGCATCGAGCAGCTCTTCTGCAGCAGCATCAGGAGCCGCGGCCGACACGTCCACCACTTCCTCTCCAGCAGCAGCAGCTTCCTGTTCTGCAGGGGCAACTTCCTCTTGAGCAGCATCAGCTGTGGCGACTGCAGGGGCGGCATCTAGCAGCTCTTCTGCAGGGAGTCCAGCAGCAGCAGCGGCATCAGGAGCCGCATCTACAACTTCCTCTCCAGCAGCAGAAGCAGCGGCGGCAGTTTCCACCTCAGCAGCGGCGGCAGGCGCAGCCTCAGTTGCAGCCTCTACAGTTGGGGCAGGTTCCTCTTCAGTGGCCGCAGGGGTTGTGTCCGCGGCAACAAGTAGGTCCTCGGCGGGAGGAGCATCAGCTTTGGTCACGGCGTCCTTCACGGCCTCCACCACAGCCTCAGTGGCGGCTTCCGCAGCCTCGCCGACACCCTTGGTTACGGCGTCGGTCACGGCCTTGGTGACCGCCTCGGTGACGGCCTCAGCAGCTGCGGACAGGACCTCTTGAGCCGCATCTGAGCCAGAGGCGTCACCACTCTCCTCCGCAGCCTTCACTTCCTCAGCCTTTACTTCGGCCTTCAATTCTTCTGGAGCTCCAACCTTCACCTCAGGTTTGGGCTTCTCCGCCTCCGTGTCCGAGTCCGAGTCTGAGTCGGAATCTGAGTCGCTGGAGGAGGACGAGGACGAAGAAGCATCCTGATCCGCAGGGGCTGCAGCAGACACCTCTGGGGTCACGGCTGCTTCTGTTTCCTTAGCAACAACCTCTGGGGTCACCGCTTCTGTTTCCTTAGCAACAACCTCTGGGGTCACCGCTTCAGTTGTTGCCGTTTCCACAACCTCTGGGGTTACAGCTTCTGTTTCTACGGCAACCTCTGGGGTCACGGCTGCTTCTGTTTCCTTAACAACAACCTCTGGGGTCAAAGTTGCTTCTGTTGGTGCCGTTTCCTGAGTGATCTCAGCAACGGTTTCTGTCTTCACTTCTGCTGCTGGAGCAGCTACAACTACTGGCTCTGCTTCTACCTCTGCAGCTGCTACTGGAGCCACTTCTTCTGCCGCGGCCGCCTCTGAGAGTACAGGTTCTGTTGCCGGGGCCGCCTCTGAGAGTACAGGTTCTGTTGCCGGGGCCGCCTCTGAGAGTACAGGTTCTACTGGAGCGGCTTCTGCTGCCTCTGAGGCCACAGGCTCTGAGAGCACAGGTTCTGAGGCGGGTTCGACAGGAGCTGCGATACTAGCGGATTCTGAGAGCACAGGTTCTGCTGGAGCGACTGGAGGTTCTGAGGCAGGAGCCGCGGCACTCAGGGGTTCTGGTTCGGCAGGAGCTGCGGTACTAACGGGTTCTGTGAGTGCAGGTTCTGAGGCAGGAGTGACTTCTGTGATGACGGGGTCGGTGATGGCTGCCTGTGTTGCCGCGGCAGCTGTTGCTATGGCGGGTTGAGAGGCACTAAGTGGGAGGAGCTTAACAGGGAAGGAGACGGGCGTCTTATAGGCCAGCAGCGCGGCCCGCTCCTCCTCACCCAGCGTCGCTATGGAAACCATGAGTGGAAAAGCTTTACTCGCAGTTACAACTGACTGACACACACACACACACACACACACACACACCTATCACAACTGATTGACTGCAGCACCACAATGGCTCCCCAAATATGAGGACAGTTATCAGATAGCATCACATCACATCACATAACATCACATAGCATCACATCACATAGCATCACATCACATAGCATCACATCAGATCACATCACATAACATCACATAAGCAGCAAATACTCTACGGCTCGTTTGAAACGGCCGGCTGTCTTACCCACTGGTTGTACAGGATATCACCCTCAAGCTTGCAAGTATTTGCCGCCATCTTTTATCTCAACTACCGCGAGGTCGACATTACTTCAAGCTTTTGCCGCCATCTTTTATCTCAACTAACGCGAGATGGACATTACTTCAAGCTTTTGCCGCCATCTTTTATCTCAACTAACGCGAGATGGACATTACTTCAAGCTTTCGCCGCCATCTTTTATCTCAACTACCGCAAGGTCGACATTACTTCAAGCTTTTTTCAATGGTGGAAAATATGGAGGTGAGCTACAGCAGGGGTTCTCAAACTGGGGTCCGTGACCCCCAGGCGTCCGCGGCACAAAGCCAGCGGGTCCTTGAAAAAGTTTGCTACAAAAATAAACTTGTATTATGGAGACAGAAATACTCCTGACACACAAAAATAAACTTGTATTATGGAGATAGAAATACTACTCAGACACACCCTTGGGCATCAGTAGACCTACAGAAAAACACTTCTGCACTGTCATATTTTACCATATGCAATTACATGCCCATTTAAAGCTGTTGCATCTGAAAGAATAATAACTTCTTGGCGATCAAGAGGGGTCCTCGAAAAAATTTCGGCTCTGTGAGGGGTCCCCGGCCCGAGAAAGTGTGAGAACCGCTGAGCTACAGTATACAATTCAGACTTTCCAGATTCACTCCAACGCTAAGCCTGTTCGTAGCTAATCGGCTAACAGGCACCGATTCACTCCAACGCTAAGCCTGTTCGTAGCTAATCGGCTAACAGGCACCGATTCACTCCAACGCTAAGCCTGTTCGTAGCTAATCGGCTAACAGGCACCGATTCACTCCAACGCTAAGCCTGTTCGTAGCTAATCGGCACCGATTCACTCCAACGCTAAGCCTGTTCGTAGCTAATCGGCTAACTGGCCATATTCCCAAAAGGAGGGGTCGGGTGCAAGTGAACTATGTGCGACAGGTCCGTGCTACGGTCATAATTTAACATATTTTAAGACAGAATCACTCCGGATTTTTCCTTTAAGGTTTCTTAGATCCCACGTGGTGGGCCTACAGTGCCATCCCAAAATACCCAAATACATTAATTATTTCTATAATCATTTAGTGTACATTAAATTATAATGAATGTATATTTTATCATTCAAAAAACATTTGCCCCGTTCGAAAATGCGTACTGGGTACTACTGGTATGCTGATCCTGGCATGAAGAAGTACGTTGTATGCAGTATGAGGAAAATATGATTTTACCTGTTTCCCGGATGTTATACTGCCAGTCTAGAGTATATCGCCAGTATACGAGGTGCTCACTACTCGGATACTTTAATCTCATGATTCAACGAATTCTCGTGATTCCCGCGATCTTTCCCCTCACGGTTTTTGCTGTGTGGCAATGGCGGACAGTAGTGGTGGTTTTGCTGAAACTTGAGTGACTAAACTTAACTATTTGAGACATTTTCTACACAGTAACCGGTTTAACTTGCACAATGTGCATATCTCTTGAAAGGGCCTGTAACGACTGTAGTGTATATAGTGGACGTGAAAAGGGCTCGTTCACAACGCCCAAATTGTGTTTTGGACGTGTAAGGGCTCGTTTGTAACGACCGTAGTGTGTTTTGGATGTCTCAGGGCTAGTTTGTAAACATTATGAATAGCACTTAAAGCAATATACCGGAGTAAGTTTAAGCATAGCCCTGCTGCACGAGCCTTCTAACAGCAATATATTTCGCATGAAATGAAAGATTTTCGAACAGCACAGACCTAATGCGAACGCAAAACACTTTACATTGAGTCAATGTAACCTCAGATCTTACTTTCGGTTTCCAACAGTCAGGTCCCATTGATTCAGTGTAAAGTGCCTGTTCACTTCTGCGTTCGCGTTCGGTCTGTGCTGTACCAAATTATTTTGTTCCACTCGCTACCTAGCGCATTTAGCAAGCTCTTTCAACAGGGCTATGTTTGAATTCACTCCGGTACTCTCCTTTAAGTCTGGGATAGCTGCACTAGCGGTGTGAACGTGCCCTTAGCCAGCTAGCGGTGTGAACGAGCCTTGAGCTGAGAGCTGAAGGTCATGAAAGGTCAAGCTGGGGTCACCAGGAGTGGCGCTGGAGGAGATCCACCTGCTGTGTGTGTGTGTGTGTGTGTGTGTGCTGGAGGAAATCCACCTGCTGTGTGTGTGTATGTGTGTGTGTGTGTGTGTGTGTGTGTGTGTGTGCTGGAGGAAATCCACCTGCTGTGTGTGTGTGTGTGTGTGTGTGTGTGTGTGTGTGTGTGTGTGTGTGTGTGTGTGTGTGTGCTGGAGGAAATCCACCTGCTGTGTGCATGAAAGGTTAACAGAATCCACACACAGCAGCAAATATCCATTGACAGCTTTGACTCAGATACACATATACACACACACACACACACACACACACACAGCACTTTATAGCAACTACATCACTCTGGACTACACAGCTTTGACTCAGATACACACACACACACACACACACACACACAGCACTTTATAGCAACTACATCACACTGGACTACATTACACTAATACCTGTGCAGCTTTATGTTTTATTTATGGTTTATGTGGTTATCACCTCCGCCAAGGAGGTTATGTTTTCGGTCGTGTTGGTTTGTCTGTCTGTCTGTCTGTCAGCAGGATAACTCAAAAAGTACTGCACGGATTTGGATGAAATTTTCGGACGATGTGTATATTGGGACAAGCAAGAACTGATTCGATTTTGATGGTGATCGGTGATCCAGAACGTGATCTGGAATTTATATTGTGTCTGTGACCACATTGCCTTGGCGGAGGTCTGCACTCTCTGAGTGCTTTTCTGGTTTTGTATGTTTTTAGGTGTTAGATGTGAACTCACCAAAACATATTTCTATCAACTGTAGGGTCATTCCATGTCAAATCACCCGATGGGTTAAACCCCACCCCCTCAGAAATTGATGAGATTTGGTGTGTAGGATCATCACACCTGAACATTTAATTTCTGAAAATTTTAGCTCAATCGAACCAACGGTTCCTAAGAGACACCAGGTCCAATTTTCAGATTTTTGCCAAAAATGGGCTGACCAACCCACATTGACATTACCCTAATTTGCTTATTTCTGGGTCAAATTCAATCATCTTGGTGTCATCTGAAAGGTAAGACCCCCAGGAATCTGATTATATGATTACTTTTTATGATTAGACCCATTTTGACTAAATGACCCTTTGACCTTTACTTTGGACCTGAATTTGACCTTGTGGATCATGTGACCTTCAAGCGACCCCTGGTCTAAAAGTTACCTCAGCATGTTTTGTAGACAATATAAAAAAAATCAGAGGTATAATATTTTTCGTTTGTCAGCAATTTTAAAACAAAGTTTGGTTGAATGTGACAAAGGAATATTCCATGCTATCTGGCTACATTACATTTCAGTGTCTATGCTAAGCTAAACCTAAAATAAAGCTAAGTTTGGGGTTGGCAGACTAGGAAAATGCATCCACTTAAACAAAATTTGGTTCAACGTGATAAAATGGTCTTTAAAGGAATATTCCACCAAAATTGGTTATTCACTCTCTTATCTAGAGTTGCATATGTGGGTAAAAGCACTTTGGTTTCAGTGCATGCATTTTCCTAGTCTGCCAACCCCAAACCCCAAACTAGCTTAGCATAGACACTGGAATGTAATGTAGCCAGATAGCATGGAATATTCCTTTAAAGATCATTTTATCACGTTCAACCAAACTTTGTTTTAAGATTGCTGACAAACGAAAGATATTATACCTCTGATTTTTTGATATTGTCTACAAAACATGTTGACCTAACTTTTAGACCAGGGGTCGCTTGAAGGTCACATGATCCACAAGGTCAAATTCAGGTCCAAAGTAAAGGTCAAAAGGTCATTTAGTCAAAATGGGTCTAATCATAAAAAGTAATCATATAATCAGATTCCTGGGGGTCTTCGCTTTCAAACGACACCAAGATTATTGAATTTGACCCAGAAATAAGCAAATTAGGATAATGTCAATGTGAGCTGGTCAGGCCATTTGTGGCGAAAATCTGAAAATTTGACCTGGCATATCTCAGAAACTACTGGTCCAATTGAGCTCAAATTTTCAGATATTAAATGTTCAGGTGTGATGATCGGTTACACCAAATTTCACCAGTTTCTGAGAGGGTCAGGTTTAAAATTCACAAAATTTTGGGTGATTTGACATGGAATGACCCTGTATTGTTGTAATACTGTGAATAAATCTGATTCTGATTCACCATCACTGGGAAAGATAGACTCACAATGAATCTGATTCTGATTCACTAACACTGGGGCAGATAGACTCCCAATGAATCTCTAATAGAACTGATTCTGATTCACTAAACACTGGGGCAGATAGACACCCAGTGAATCTAATAAATCTGATTCTGAGGCAGAGAGACTCCCGGTGAGGTTTAGGAACAGTACTGAACTTCTCATGGTACTTAGGGGCCCCAAGCAAAAATAACATAAAAGACCAAAGTCCTAAAATAAGTCTTGGAGGCCCTTTCAGCATCTCTTTGGCTAAGTTACATTCCAGCACCCATGCTAAGCTACAACTAAAATTGGGGTTGCCAGACTATTCATTCTAATGGGGAATATAATGGAATGCAAAATCTGTTTATTTGAAAAAGCAGGGACAGTGCACAATAAACATTTATCCTGAAACACAGGAGAACATGTCATGCACCAGGTTGTAGCATCATGCTAATTCGCACCTGTGGTCCCTGGGCAAGTATATTTAAAAACGCATAAAATGAAACACAAAATAAAACAAATAAGACAGGACTAGACTATTTAGATGGCCACAGTATAACCAGCAGGCGGACTTAAGGGGTCTGTGTGTGTGTGTGTGTGTGTGTGTGTGAGGGGCGTGTCTTACTGGCTGCTTTGGGCGTAGGGGGCGTGGTCTTCTTGGGCTCCCCGGGTTTGGAACATAGTGATGCGCATGGGGGACCCCTCAACAAGCTCCAGGCTCCGCGCTGGACGCCCTGCACACACACAGGCACACGCACACACGCATTTACACACACACAGCACATATACACGCGCACACACACACACACACACACACGCACGCACGCACCCATGCACACAGATTATTTCCCATTGGTTTACAGGGATCTCTGGCTAGTCTGACATGTTTGCCTGATAGACTAACTTTGCCATCAGAAACATAAACATGACTTAAAAAGGCATTTGGTTTTCTTACAAGTTTACAAACTCACTTCACTCCTATCCTAGCTTTGTGCAATAATGGCACCTAATGAAGAGCCAGTGAAGGGGCAGCAATGAAGATGTAATAGACCATAAACATGAACAATGAACATGATGTCACATGAGCACCATCAATAACAATCCAATGATCACTTTTGACCCAGAAAGCACTGAGACGTAACTGCAATGGCAGTTTACAGTCTCTGCAAATGAGGCGATTATCCAACTTTTTCTTTGTTTTTATGACATTTATGATTTTACATCATGTAAGATATAACTGCTGCTAAGGTTACTGTAAGTCTGAGAAGGCCAACATTGGGCCTACTGGCCAGGGATACTATTAATGTAGGCTAACATTATGGGTCTGAGGTTGTACTGCCATCTGTAGCTACGCCACCTCATGTAAAGTCGTCTGCCTAAGATAAATATCGTGAACATTGGATTAGAAATTCAGCGGTTTTAAATTAGTGTTGCTGAGCACCGTTAATGGCGATAACGTAGAGCTAAGCTAACGTTATGCCACGCATCAAGTGATTTAGACAGCCCGAAACCCGAGGTAGATAACGTTTCTTTCGGGTGCTATGGACTACAGGATATATAAGTGAGTGCTGAAGATGTATCGTTCTGCATTTAAGACACTAATGTTGGTGGTTAAATGAATAAGACACACTGCACTTCGCTTTTACCCTCTGTGTGTCAGAAATGTCAGCTAACGTCACCTGGCGTTCATTGCGGACTAGAATCAGAGGACACGCCAAAGTGACACGCAGCCGTTACATTTTCTATCTGTCAATTATAGCAGTTTTCTTCATCAATGCGTTTTATTATAAGTCATAAACGGCCTCGTCAAGTTAGTATCTTTAAAACATTAAAAACGACTTACCTTGAGCGACCCAAGTCGTCCTATTCGCAGCAGGGAAGTCGCCATGTTTGTGCTCCCAATATTGTGGTCCGTGTGGCAACACAACCTTGAAATAGTTTTTCCTGCCTCTCACCTTTTACTAACGTAATCCTACCACCAGGCTATGCAACACATTTTTCATAGAGGTAGCAAAATACATACATTTCGTCTGTAGTTACCAAATAATTTGTTTAATAATTTTTAATAAGAGCAGCTTTTTTATGTTGCCCATCAATTTGTGAACAAGTGATCAGAGGTTT
>JAODXP020000019.1:36582086-36592086 GCA_027497455.2 Sardinella longiceps | reverse complement strand
GGACAGGTGAGGGGTCAGTGAAGTGGTGATGGGCCAGTGATGGTTTAGACAGGTGAGGGTTTGGGACAGGTGAGGGGTCAGTGAAGTGGTGAGGGACTGGTGGTGATAAGGGGTCATAAGCAGGGCTAAACTATGTTGAATTTCTAGATGGGATCACTGCTAGTGACCAGTCTTAGCGTCTGTTTCTGAAACCGTAGAGTGACCGCAGTAGCGATGAGCGTTAGAAACAGACCTCTCTACACACCAGACCTCTCTAGACACCAGGGTCAGCAGTAGCAGTGCTGATAATACTAGTGTTAGCAGTGCTGCTAGCAGGGATCAACAGTAGCTAATAGTGCTACTAATGCTAATGCTAGTAAGGATCAAGAGTAGCTTATAGTGATAATGCTAGCAGGGATCAGCAGTAGCAGTGCTAAAAGTACTAGTGCTAACAGTGCTAGTAGGGATCAAGTAGCAGTGCTAACAGTAGTAGTGCTAACAGTAGCTGATAGTGCTAACAGTGCTAGTAGGGATCAACAGTAGCAGTGCTAACAGTAGCTGATAGTGCTAACAGTGCTAGTAGGGATCAACAGTAGCAGTGCTGGAGTGACTAGCAAGCAGCAGCAAATGATAAACTGGGTGGAGACGCACTGTAGTTTAGTCATCACTTAGATCAACTATTACAGGCACCGCTCAAGAACCAATCACAGTCTTTTGTGCCATGGAATGACCAGTGACCAATCACAGTCTTTTGTGCCATGACCAGTGACCAAGAAAACATTCTTAAGGCATCTTCAGAACTTTCACATAAGGCACGGTCAACAATCCTTGCATACACATAAGGCACAATCATTGTTCTCTACATATACAAGGGCACGTTCACCAATTTGGCCCTTTGAGGATAGAACCGGCCCTGTCTATGAGGATAGAACCGGCCCGTCTATGAGGCTAGAACCGGCCCTGTCTATGAGGCTAGAACCGGCCCCGTCTATGGGGCTAGAACCACACATTTTCCACACTAGTTCAAGCACAAACACCTTAAGAGTCACACTGCCGACTGCCAACTGTCGGTAAGTAGCTGCCTGGGTGGGACCTCTTGTGGCACACTGGAATGTGATTGGCTCTTGAGACGTGCAAGTAGACAACTGGGGAATGACAACTGGAGGTAGAGGACATCAATCATTCACCAGTGCCCAATAGGAGAGGCTACAGTGGAGGAGGCGGGTTCCAACAGGGGATGAGTGAAGGAGAAAGGAGAAAGTTTGGGAGAGCGGGAGAATGTGTGTGTGTGTGGAAGTGAAAGACAGTGCAGAGTGTGTGTGTGTGTGTGTGTGTGTGTGTGTGTGTGTGTGTGTGTGTGAGAGCGCAGGTGTTAGAGAGGGCTCTACCATCAGCAGCTGCCTCCACAAGCTCTTCAGGAGCAGCCACGGCTTCAGCAGGTGCGTCTGCCACAGCCTCCACTACAGCCTCAGCAGGTGCCGCTTCCACAGCCTCTGCCACGGCCTCTACTACAGCTTCAGCCACAGCCTGGGCCACAGCTTCTACTGGGGCTTCAACCACCTCTGCAGCCGCTTCTGCCACGGCTTCAACTGCTTCTGCCACAGCCTCCACTGCTTCAGCCGCTGCTTCTACTGCTGGGGCAGCTTCAGCTTCAACAGCCGGGGCAGCTTCAGCTTCCGCAGCAACTGGAGCTTCGGCCTCGGCAGCGACGGGCTCAGGGGCGGCAGCCTCAACAGCTGGGGCGGCGTCTGCGGCTGGAACCTCGGGCTCGGCAGCAGGGGCGGCTTCTACAGCTGGCTCAGGGGCAGCGGCGGCTTCAGCAACAACTTCAGCTGCAGGAGCGGCAGCGGCCTCCTCCGCAGGCGCCGCAGCTTCAACCACAGGTGCTGCGGCCTCTGGGGCGGCTTCAACTACAGGCTCAGCAACAACTTCTGCAGGTGCTGCAGCTTCTACAGGTGCTGCTTCTGGGGCGGCTGTTTCAGCAACTGCTTCAACCACAGGTGCCGCTGCTTCTGCTGCAGCTGGGGCTTCGGTGGCGGCAGCTTCAACTACAGGTGCTGCTGCTTCGGCTTCTGCGGCAGGTGCTGCCTCTGCCACGGCTTCAACCACAGGTGCTGCTGCCTCTGCTGCAGGGGCGGCGGCTTCTGCGGCAGCTTCAGCAACAGGTGCGGCCTCTGCTACAGCTTCAGCGACGGGGGCAGCAGCTTCAACCACAGGTGCTGCTGCGGCGGCTTCAACTACAGGGGCTGCTGCTTCTGCTACTGCTTCAACCGCAGGTGCAGCTTCAACTACAGGTGCTGCTGCGGCTTCTGCGGCAGGTGCTGCCTCTGCAACGGCTTCAACTACAGGGGCAGCGGCTTCAGCGACAGGAGCTGCAGCCTCAGCGACGGGGGCGGAGGCCTCGGGTGCAGGTGTGGCCTCAGCAGCAGCAGCAGGAGCGGCAGCAGCAACGGGCTCCACTGCAGGAGCTGCGGCTGTCGGTTCTGACACGGGCGACTTAACGGCTGCTTCGGCAGCAGCTACAACCGACTCCTTCTTGGGGAAGTCCACAAATGTTCTGTGCTGCACCATTTTCTCCAGATCAAAGTAGGTCTGAGTGGCGGCCTCTTCTAGGACGGATTGTTTGGGGGGAGGAGCATAAACATATGGGTTTAATCACAGCCTCGTTAAGGATGCCCCGCCCACTTACAAATGATACCAATTAGACCCTGCCCACACATCAGCAGTGAACTGCCCACTTAGCAGTTATATTCCACCCACAAATCCACCCAAAATATTATAATACAAGATTAAGTGGAATGTCCGCACACTTGCTTATGTTACGATACTTTTGAACTAGCATGTTGCTAACTGTACCAAAAGCAGATGGTAAGAAGCCAAAACAAAGCTAGCATTATGAACTAGCATGTTGTTAAAGCTAACACTGTGAACTATAGCATGTTGCTAAAGCTAGCACTGTGAACTATAGCATGTTGTTAAAGCTAACACTGTGAACTATAGCATGTTGCTAAAGCTAACACTGTGAACTATAGCATGTTGCTAACTGTACTCAAGGCAGATGGAGGAGGAGTCAAAACAAAGCTTGATGTCAGGCAGCCAATCATGTGTCTGCTCTATCTTCTACGGATAGTTAAACTATTTGGGAGACACACGTTGTGGCTGAGAGCACGTTTAAGTTGATAACTAGTTGCAGACCAGTAGGACCAATAAACATATATTGACACCATTTTATGAGTAGTGATTTATCAGTTAAGCATCAACAATGAATGGCCTTACAGAAATAAGTTAGGTCTCAATGATCAAGTCATTAATACTGGTTAGAGATTGTGGGCTTTGAATCAAGGGGTCTTGCTTTTCTCCTGAAACACAGTGTATTTTGGTACTACATGGGTTCAGCACTGGCAGACAGGCTTTTAGGCAGCTGAGGCCTGAAACAGTGAATCTCACCTTCAACAAAACAAGAAAAACAAGAAACAAGAAAAAACAAGAAAATACTACAAGCCTGTAATAAAAGAGTTAATCAGTACACAGAACACAGTGCATCTACAAACATGTATGCATTTAGCAGTTGTTTTTAGTGCGTTGCACATCATTGTTCATCATGTTGTCAATTATCAAACACAACATATGCAGGATAACCTCGTTTTTTTGTCTTTTGCACTTATGTGAATTGCACTATGTAAGCTAGACATCCAAAAATCCAAAATACATCTCCAAATATCCAAGTCCACTGGCTATTCTTGCAAACTGCGCTATTCTTGCAATTAAATTTGCACTAAAAAAGAACTTTGTAAGGGTTGTAGGGGGAAAGAACTTTGTAAGGGTTGTAGGGGGAAAGGCACAAGTCCCAAGTGTTCTTTTCTTAGTCTTATTCTGTCTTAACTAAAGTGAGTATCATTGAAAATAACCATCATGGCGGGGAAGGGAAGGGGGCGTGGAGGTGTCACTTTTTTCAGAGAGGAGGCCCACACTGACAATTTAAAATCCATGTTCTAGAACATTCCCATAAATATTGTCAGCATCGACCTTCTCATGATTCCTTCAATCTCTTCATAACTTCTCTTCCTTCAATCTCCTCTTCATCCCTTCATACCTTCACTTCTCTTCCTTCAATCTCCTCTTCATCTCTTCATCCCTTCACTTCTCTTCCTTCAATCTCCTCTTCATCCCTTCATCTCTTCACTTCTCTTCCTTCAATCTCCTCTTCATCTCTTCATTCCTTCACTTCTCTTCCTTCAATCTCCTCTTCATCCCTTCATTCCTTCACTTCTCTTCCTTCAATCTCCTCTTCATCCCTTCATTCCTTCACTTCTCTTCCTTCAATCACCTCTTCATCTCTTCACTTCTCTTCCTTCAATCTCCTCTTCATCCCTTCATTTCTTCACTTCTCTTCCTTCAATCTCCTCTTCATCCCTTCATCCCTTCACTTCTCTTCCTTCAATCTCCTCTTCATCCCTTCATTCCTTCACTTCTCTTCCTTCAATCTCCTCTTCATCCCTTCATACCTTCACTTCTCTTCCTTCAATCTCCTCTTCATCCCTTCATTCCTTCACTTCTCTTCCTTCAATCTCCTCTTCATCCCTTCATTTCTTCACTTCTCTTCCTTCAATCTCCTCTTCATCCCTTCATCTCTTCACTTCTCTTCCTTCAATCTCCTCTTCATCCCTTCATTCCTTCACTTCTCTTCCTTCAATCTCCTCTTCATCCCTTCATTCCTTCACTTCTCTTCCTTCAATCTCCTCTTCATCCCTTCATTCCTTCACTTCTCTTCCTTCAATCTCCTCTTCATCCCTTCATACCTTCACTTCTCTTCCTTCAATCTCCTCTTCATCTCTTCATCCCTTCACTTCTCTTCCTTCAATCTCCTCTTCATCCCTTCATCCCTTCACTTCTCTTCCTTCAATCTCCTCTTCATCCCTTCATTCCTTCACTTCTCTTCCTTCAATCTCCTCTTCATCCCTTCATCCCTTCACTTCTCTTCCTTCAATCTCCTCTTCATCTCTTCACTTCTCTTCCTTCAATCTCCTCTTCATCCCTTCATTTCTTCACTTCTCTTCCTTCAATCTCCTCTTCATCCCTTCATCTCTTCACTTCTCTTCCTTCAATCTCCTCTTCATCTCTTCACTTTTCTTCCACTTCCTCAGTTTACTCAATTCTTTAGTCTCCTCTCAACTTCTTCCATCTTTCCCGACTTCTTCAGTCCTCTCATGACTTCTTCTCAGATCTTCAGTCTTCTTCCCTCAACTTCTCAGATCTTCAGTCTTCCCTCAACTTCTCAGGATCAACTTCTTCAGAATTTGAATCTTTCAAAATCTCTGTAAAAGTTCCTCAGAGATCTACTGTGATTTTGACTCTAATTCTACTATAAGACACATATACCTAGTGATTTTAACTCAATAATTCTCAGGATGGACACACTGTGTGTTTCAAACAAGGGAAGTGAAACTGGAGTGTACTGGAGTGGGCAGATTCTCACCCATGGTTTGGGTGGACAGTGAGGACCAAGCAGAGACACTCAACATGTTTATATCTCAGAACTCTTTTTTTAAACTCCTGAAGAAAACATTTTAAAGGCTAGTAAGGCTAGTAAACTAAATTAAGTGGTAGTAGGAGTTGTACTATACTCATGGACAGACACACACACACACACACACACACAGGCCTGGGGGACTCACTAGAGGACTTCTTCTTGGAATTCTTCTTGTCTCCAGACTTGGAGTTGGAGCTGAGAGCAGCAGAGGGGGCCCGCCTTAGAGCCGCCCAGCTCTCCACCTGCACACACTGAAGCACACACACACACACACACGCACGCACAACACACACCGTGGTCAGGTTGGCCATGCCATGTAACAGTCAGAAATTGAGCTCTGCCTTTAACTAAAGCTTATAGATCAGGAAGGTATCTAAACAAAATACTTTAAAACTTACTCTGTAATGACATCAAATCTAACACTTTTTAGATAACATACGGCCATCTGTAACTCTGTACCAACAAAAAAACCTAACGCTTTAGCTAAGTTCTTCTGTGCTAACACCAAGTCTAAAGCTTTAGATAACTTATAGTGCATTCCATTTAGATTCCGAGGTTCGGATTTTCGTATTTTTCGGTGCTAAAAACAGGAAGTGAAATCATGTGCGTCCCCGCAAGCCATGCCTCCGACCCAGAGAGCTTCGGAAATTCGGACCAGCAAAGAGCACACCGAGTTTTACACACCCATTGAAAGAAGCACTGCTGTGGGATAGAGCTGGTAGTCTGATTCAGAAGCCTACTTTTTGTATCTCACAAATTTGAACAGTAGGCTTGTAATCCACACGTTTTCGATATCATTACATCATTGCATCATCATTTTGGAATCATCGCATTTCGTTTTTGCAAAAAATAACGTTTCAGGGTGGGCAGACAGCAAGGTGCTGCTGTTAGCAAGCTAACGCTAACAAACTAGCTGACACCACTTGTGGCATTTCAAATGACAACCCCCTGGATTACATGCACAGAGTAAAATAAAGTTTGTGACATGACATGTAAGTGTTTGATATCATTTCAAGCCCAGCAGTTTAGGCTATGCTGTTATGCCGCCTTCACATTAGCCACGTTTTGAGTCCGTAGGTACGACAACCTAACGACCGGAAATCATTCATTCTCTATGAGGATACGGAGACCGCATGCGAACGGGGTCCGACGACTGCGGTGCGAATATGACAGGGCTCCGGATGCGTTAAAAAAATTGAACTCGCCCGACAGTTTCGGATACGACAAAGCCAACGGTAGAGTGCGTTGCTAGGTAACGGCCATAAACATTGTCTAGAAATGCTTCAATATCAGCGAAATTGCACTATATTTTAACATTTTACAAGTGTCAAACACAACAGAAATGTATTTTGTTGGCCCCTAAGTGTGTCAGGCGGTTTAATACAGGTTACAGTGCAAGTTACGTGAACTATCGATTCACCGCCATTTCCCCCCTCTCTATTGAGAGCTCCGGCTGAAAGACGTGTAGTGTCCAGCATCCGTAGGGGGAGTGTTGCGAAATTCGGAGCTGTAGTGTGAAGGCAGCATTACTGTTCGTTTTAGGACTAAATGAACTTCCATTTCACTTGAGGTAGCTATTGTCAGACTATTGTTTGTAGCGAGCTAACGTTAGCGAACTAGCTAACTAACGTTTTAAATTGAGAAGTGGTATTTCACTGAATGACAATTAACTAGATAACATTATGACATTATCTTTGCTCTGTCCACTAAAACTAAAGTTAGACTGCAACAATCTAGTTTAAGCAAAGTCCAAAAACAGTCAGCTCCCTGCATAGGTAGCCTAGGCTACTGCCAGTTCATACTCACTAGTAAAGTAGTCCAGGGATTCATAGTTGTTCTAAAGTGTTATTTGTTGGTGAAATACTTGATTACAGACAGTACACAGAATTATATTGGTATTATACATCATTCATTATAGTAAGATTGTAATGTATTCCTCTGTCTTGGTCAATATTCAATTCATTTTGCTTCCGAATTTATCAATGAAATGGAATGCAATCGAGACGAAGTTTGTAGTGTTTTTAGCGGACGAAACGTCCGTCCTTCCAAGTTGCCGAGACTAAATGGAATGCAGAATTACGGCCGTTTGTAACTCTGTACGGACACAAAACCTAACACTTTAGCGAACTTCCTGTGTACTGACACAAAGCTAAACGCTTTAGCTAACTTGCAAAAGTGTGGGACTGGCAATCTTTAAGTGTTGACATTTTAAATGTATTGCTTTAAATCTATTTTAAATCTGTTGCTAAAACTATTTCTTAGGCATCTACTATTTCTCTACAATCCAACATAAGATGGTAGTGGCCACTGATCTGTGAAAAAAAAACACTTTTGCTATTTAAGTGAGATTTAAGACGGATTCCAAACTTCCAAACTATGACGCTCCGGCACAGACATTATTTTGGCCATTTCCGATGGGCCACTTGGGGCGCTTTCTGCCGTTTGCGATCATTAAATGGCGCCACTGGAGCCACGTCGGTCAGAAAAGGAACAGGGCTGGTAGCGTTGAATGGGCAGGTCAGTAATGTGTGTGGTAGCATTGAATGGGCAGGTCAGTGAATGTGTGGGTTAGTGTTGAATGGGCAGGTCAGTAAATGTGTGCGGTAGTGTTGAATGGGCAGGTCAGTAAATGTGTGCGGTAGGGTTGAATGGGCAGGTCAGTGAATGTGTGCGGTAGGGTTGAATGGGCAGGTCAGTAAATGTGTGCGCAGGGTTTAAAATTAGCATCCGCCACCGGCCAAATGCGGGTAAAAATTTGGTTTGGCTAATAACAAAAACCAAGCTACCTGCCACTGGCAGACTACTGAAATATGACTGCTTCATATAGGCCTATGACTTTCCTCATTAATGTGAAATGTAATGAGCGGACCCAGTAGGTGCTATAGTAGTTGCCATAGTAGTTTGAGCTTGGGAGACACCTGGGAGAAACGTAAAGTTGTCCTAAAAAACAGGCTAAAATTTTGTTCCAGTGGCTGGTAAAAATATTTTTTGGCCGGTAAATGATCAGGCCTTACCTGCCATTGGCAGATGGGTCAAAAAGTGAATTTTATACGCTGTGTGTGCGGGAGAGTCGAATCTTCCAGATTTGGAATCGGAGCTGATGATGTCATGTGATGCTGATGATGTGATGTGTTCAGAGTGCCCTGCCGTTGCAGTGTTAAGGAGGTGTGAGAGGAGAGAGTCAGCATGTTCTCTTTTTTTAAAGATATTTTTAGGGCTTTTTCGCCTTGAATTCGATAGGGCAGGAGAGAGTGAGGGAGGAAATAAAGTCGGCCGCACATCGGTTCCGACAGCATTGCGGACCACTTTCGAATCTGACAATTTCGCCTACCACCTAGCCCGTACCATGAGAAATAACAATGGATGTCAATGGACGGCTCCGACAAAATAGACTTGAATAGTAATTCACAATCGACGGCGGAAGGGTTTGGTGCTGGTGTACGGGGTTGCACTGTCAATCACGAGAGGGGGGGGGGGGTGTTATATGTGAATAGCATTTTTAGAACACTTGGTTATGTGCAAATTCCATGTTTTCAGCTAGTAGGCAGTGATGGCCATGCAAAGATCAACATTTAACTCCGAACATTTAATTTATCCATCTATTAATCCATCATCACTTCTACGAAGCTATAATGAGAAGAAAACTTAAATGTCAGTTTAATTTAATTCTACTTTAATCCCACTTTTTACATCACAAGGCAAGCACCCCGCCCCCCGCCCCCGTTCCTGTGTACAACAGCACAATATCAGGCCAATACACCCACAGCGCCATCTTGTGGCAGATTTGCAAACTCAAATCTCCTTCAATATCAAACCACAATTCCAGCGTGTTGTTTGATCAGCATGCCGCTCCTTAATTAACACCTGTAATGACGTCTCAAAATTAAATTGACAAAAGTTACTGTAGACAGTGGATATATTTTTTTCTGTGTGGGAAATTAATTTTTATGCAAAAAGTTTGTTGATTAATTTGTTTATGCCCGATTTCAGAAACATAATTGAAGTGAGAGCAGCACATAACACGCTCCATTGCACTTGCCCCATCTAACAAACTAAAGTCATGCGTCACTGACGAGGCGATAAAATAAGCGACATTTTACCAGCAGAAAACTGCGTTAACTTTACTGCTAATAAGAGTGGCCATTTCGTAGCCTCGATTGGGGTACTGGCATTATTCGAAGATCTAGCCCATCTCGATAAAGTATAGTAAAACGCGGTGGTAGAGCATGATTATTTTATTGTTTTTTTGTTTTGTTTTTTTTTGGTGGGGGTTTCAATTAGATTTCCAATCCCCGTATTATCTAATACGAAAATAGTCTTGTCTGCTCTAATCTCGACTTGACTGTCGTTTAACGCAACTTTCATTCGGGACTATTTTCTCACATCCATCGCAACTTCATCCGTGTTTTTTCCAGGCGCGAAATAAAACATTTCCACGACATGCACAACCCTAAGAGCTCCGAGTCAAAGGGTCTTTTTCAGCCCATTTTC
>JAODXP020000019.1:36564586-36577086 GCA_027497455.2 Sardinella longiceps | reverse complement strand
CCTGACATAGCCCGACCATAATACTGCTGTTCATCCGTATTCATGGTCTGGAGGTTGTTTAATTTATTGGACAGCTCGTCTAATCAGCTTTGCTTATTGGCCGGTAGACTCCCTACCGATGTAAACACGCCCCAGAGGACCGTGCCCAGACCATGATGCGTATAAACATTCGTACTATGGGCGGGCTATGTCAGGCTACTTGCGGGTAGCCTAGGGGGGAATTTGTAGAGTGGGAAGCGCTATTTTCAGACAATCAGTTTATAGCAACATGTGTTGTATTAAACACATTTTACTACCTCCGCCAAGGAGGTTATGTTTTGCTCTGCGTGTGTGTGTCCGTCTATGTGTGTGTGTGTGTCTGTGAGCAACATGAAAAGTGTTACACGGATTTGGACGAAATTTTCAGAAAACGTGTGTATTGGGACAAGTAAGAACTGATTAGATTTTGGTGGCGATCGGTGATCCAGAACACCATCTGTGACCACATTGTCTTGGCGGAGGACTGCGCTCTCTGAGCACTTTTCTAGTTTCATTAAGCGATTTGTTTAAGTGTGTAAGTGTGTAGAAAATCTACCACAGCAGCAATTCTTCTAATAACTAATAATCCAAGTGCAGCTATTGGCCCACTTCTCCTCTTTCAATGATTTGCCGTGAGTGAATGAGAAGTTTATCTCTCTTCAACCAGGCGGAGCTTGTTTGCATAAAAGCATGCTGATTGGTTGGAAGGCGGAGCTTGTTTGCATAAAAGCATGCTGATTGGTTGAAAGGTGCAGAGACCAGACCAAAGATTCCAGAGCTCGTGAAGGCTTGCATGAGCAAATTTCAGGGAGCTGCAATAGATTAATATTTTACTAATAAACCGAAATATTGCGGTTCACGTACGCTTATTGAACCGCAGAGGGCGTATTGTTTGGTTCGGTAAAAAATACGATAATCGTTGCTTCCCTAGTTCAAAGTACCTGTGGAGAGATCAGTCCAGCAAAAGCTGACTCAGTTTGCTTTATGCCATAGTGGCTTAAAGCTTCAGCTTCCTAAAAATGGGCAGATTGTGACGAGTGGTTGGGCCTCTTTCACTGGAGATGAGTAGAGAGTGTTAATGTGTAAAGCTGGACAAACTCCTGCTTCTTCCTTCTTTAAAGTCATCAGACTGTCATTTCTCCAACAGTTTAAAACAGCAAATAATTGGCAATAAACACACAAGTCCTCTTACAGTCTTACAGTCCACATTTTAAAAATAATGAAGTTGCAGAACCCATCACTTTTCCCCATGCAAAAGACGGTCCTATTTTGCAGCGATGCAGAGGCTAACTGATGATTAGGCTAACTAGCCGGGGATCCTTTTTAAAAATGCAGTTCAGAGGCACTCAAGATACAATATATCTTTCATCCTGTCGTTGTCCCGAGGAAGGCCTTGTGGCCGAAACAAGACAATTTTTGTAGCCTAATGAACTTTTGAAAAGCACTCAAGATACCGTAGAAAAAGTTCATTAGGCTACAAAATTTGGTGGTGACGTCTGATGATCATTCCGTTATTACAGCAGACAGGGAATGTGTGAATGGCATGTTAACGCAGTGTGTGTGTGTGTGTGTGTGTGTGTGTGTGTGTGAATGTTGTAGGCGGTGACGTCTGATGATAGATACGTTATCACAGCAGACAGAGACGAGAAGATCAGAGTCAGTTTGAAATCAGCGCCACACGACATTCAGTCCTTCTGCCTCGCACACACAGAGTAAGTACACACACACACACACACACACACACACACACACACACACACACACACACACACACGACATTCAGTCCTTCTGCCTCGCACACACAGAGTAAGTACACACACACACACACACACACACACACACATTCAGTCCTTCTGCCTCGCACACACAGAGTAAACACACACACACACACACACACACACACACACACACACCACCACACAACATTCAGTCCTTCTGCCTCGCACACACAGAGTAAACACACACACACACACACACACACACACACACACACACACGCCACACACACACACACACCACCACCACCACCACCACCACCACCACCACCACAACATTCAGTCCTTCTGCCTCGCACACACAGAGTAAGTACACACACACACACACACACACACACACACACACACACACACACACACACACACCCACAACATTCAGTCCTTCTGCCTCGCACACACAGAGTAAGTACACACACACACACACACACACACACACACACACACCACCACACAACATTCAGTCCTTCTGCCTCGCACACACAGAGTAAGTACACACACACACACACACACACACACACACACACACACACACACAACATTCAGTCCTTCTGCCTCGCACACACAGAGTAAGTACACACACACACACACACACACACACACACACACACACACACACACCACCACACACATTCAATCCTTCTGCCTCGCACACACAGAGCACACACACACACACACACACACACACACACACACACACACACCACCACACAACATTCAGTCCTTCTGCCTCGCACACACAGAGTAAGTACACACACACACACACACACACACACACACACACACACACAACATTCAGTCCTTCTGCCTCGCACACACAGAGTAAGTACACACACACACACACACACACACACACACACACACAGTATATTCACACATGCACAGACACACATGCACAGACACACAGACGCACACACACTTTCAAAGCAGACACACACATGCCCATGAACAGGAGGGAGGGAGATGGAGGTGAGTGCGACTGTGAGTCAGCACATCTTATGGACTGATTTTCAATCCTCACAAACTCTATTTCATCTGTTTTATTTTGCTGTAAAAGAGCTGTAAGCTACAGTTGTAATAAATCAACCACCTCAGTTTTTGCTACAAATTCTCCTGGATTTATTTTTGTGCAAAACCAAAAGCAAGAGTCAAAATCCCGTCGAACAAGGAAACAAACACAGGAAAAAATGCCATAAATTTCACATTTACACAAAAACTCACACACAGTTTTACATGCTCACACACACACACACACACACACACACACACACACACACACACACTTAGGGCTGGGCGATATTCCGGTATTACGACTACGATACGATATGTTTTTGATATCGGATTGTAATTAATAATATCGTCATATCGGTGTCATCTTAATGTTGGACCATTTTATCAAAATCCATTCGCTCTATTGTGTTTTGACCCGTCACTGCCGCAACCAGAGCCAGTTCTCTCACGTTGCTCAACAGCGCCCCTTTCATAATGCACGTGCTGCCAAATTGCAATTGCACCCTTTCAGTTCAAACACGGCGGAGACAGTAGAAGAAGCAGAGCTTGCATCAAAGAAAAAGAACATCGTCTCGCTTATATTTCTGCCATTCTAACGTTTCAGTATGTCCTGTGTTTGTAGCCTACTAGCCTACTTGAAGTAGGCCTACTGCTAACTCATGCCTACACACGCACTTACACACAGGTATATGCGTCTAGTCTGCTCTGTTGCTCCGAAGTTTAGTGTAACTCCGATGTCAGTGAAAACAAATATTTTACCGACGCAATCATAGACGTTAACTCGCATGTTCCATATTTAGGTTGTTAATTAGCTAGATGATTAATGTTGTCGCTTAGAAATCTCTTCTCTTGAACGGAATACCCCGCAAATATCAGTTTCAAAATTACAGCGCGAGTGAGAGAGGACGGTGAAACAGTTCGGAGCGCAACTGAGAGAGAATGTTTGTGAGCGTCATTATAGCAATAGCATTGGCTATAGATATGCAGACGCATATCTGAACGTATACCCGCTGTCTCTCTCTCATCTTCAAATCACTTCGTCACTGAGAGCTTTTTGCAGGGCAAAATGGCAATATGGTAAAATGCATTTTAAAGGGTATGCTCATGCAATGTAGGTCTACTCATGTAGGCCTAGATCATAATGCCATTTTTTCATTGAGCCTGTTTAAAATATAGGCCTAGTAGGCTATAATTTAAAGGGCCACCATCCAATTTTTTTTTTTTTTTTTTTTGTAAACTTGTGAACTAGGTACATAAAAGACAACATCTGTCTGGCACTACTTGAACATGTTAATGATTTCTGATAGCAAATATTATATCAATATCATGCTACAGCTATTATTTATTATTATTATTTTTTTGAATTGGTATTCACCTCCACCAATCCATGTTGAACAGGACGAAAATTAAAATAAATAAATAAATGTTAAATGTTGCAGAGCTGTTGGCCCGTTTCACTCTTCATTGTTAAAATATCGATATATATATATACTCTCCTGTAGTCTATCACTAGACTATAATGAGATGTAATAAAGTTTTTCTTGAATCTTGAATCTATATCGCCCCTTGGCCCCAAAATATCGGGATATCAGTTTTGGCTCATATCGCCCAGCCCTACACACACTCACACACACACACACTCTCACACACTCCTGCTTTGTGTTTCAGGTTTGTCAGCACTCTCTTCATTCCCCCCACCATCCCGACCTCCTCTTCTCCGGATCTGGGGTAAGACTCTGTGTGTGTGTGTGTGAGTGTGTGTGTGTGTGTGTGTGTGTGTGTGTGTGTGTGTGTGTGTTCATTCCCCCCCACCACCCCGACCTCCTCTTCTCTGGATCTGGGGTAAGTCTGTGTGTGTGTGTGTGTGTGTGTGTGTGTGTGTGTGTGTGTGTGTGTGTGTGTGTGTGTTTGTTCATTCCCCCCCCCCACCATCCCGACCTCTTCTTCTCCGGATCTGGGGTAAGACTCTCTGTGTGTGTGTGTGTGTGTGTGTGTGTGTGTGTGATTAAGGACAGCACAGTTAAACTCTGTGTGTGTGTGTGTGTGTGTGTGTGTTGTAGGACGGCACAGTGAAACTCTGGGAGTTTGCAACCGGACGGAAGTTACAGAGTTTAGACCTGAGAGAAATACACCAGGCTGAATCAGATGAGGTGACAAACACACACACACACACACACACATACACACACACACACACACACACACATGTACACACACATCCACAATGGAGAGAACATACATACTCACAAACACACACACAACCCTCAACTCTGTATTTCTTCCTCCTCCTCCTCTCCCCCCCCCCTCTCTCTCTCTCTCTCTCTCTCTCTCTCTCTCTCTCTCTCTCTCTCTCTCTCTCTCTCTATCCTCTCTCTCTCTCTCTCTCTCTCTCTCTCTCTCTCTCTATCCCTCTATCCCTCTCTCTAGAGAGTGTGTATAAGGAGAATCTCCAGCACTCCTGATGGACAAAACATTGCAGTCCTGTGTGACGGGTAAGGAGTGTGTGTGTGTGTGTGTGTGTGTGTGTGTGTGTGTGTGTGTGTAAATGCTACTATGTTGTCCTGTGCAGGTTGTCAGGCTGTGTGTGTGTGTGTGTGTGTGTGTGTGTGTAATATATGCGTGTAGTGTGTGCGTGTGTGTAATATATATATATATGTGTGTGTGTGTGTGTGTGTGTAATATGTGTAATGTGTGTGTTTAGGTTGGCAAAGCTGCAGCTGTTTAAAATGCAGAGCAGCTCCCAGGCCACGCCCACCCAGTGTTTGCCCCTCCCACTGTCGCCACTGGATACGACCTTTGACCCCCAGGGACGTCTGTGGGTGCTGCTGGACGACACACACACACCGCTGCTACTGTTCACACGCACACCTACTCAGGGCTATCAGGTACACACACACCTTCAGTCTGCTCTACACACACACACACACACACACACACGCACACACACACACACACCGGTGCTGTTACCTCCTCAGACCGCTTGCCTTTGTTTGCTAACGATGGCCAAGAACTTCCAAGGATTGAAAAAGTGTTACATTAGTGAATTTGAACCCACCACACACACCGCTGCGACTGTTCACACACACACTGTTGGCTTACATTAGTGAATTTGAACCCACCTCAGCTCTCTCTGTAACTTGAGCAATGAGGCCTAATCCTAACTGTGTGTGTGTGTGTGTGTGTGTGTTTCCCCATGTTGAAGTGTGCTTGTATGCTTATGTTTGTTCCAATATGTGTGTGTGTGTGTGTGTGTGTGTGTGTGTGTGTGTGTGTGTGTGTTTCCCCATGTTTAAGTGTGCTTGTATGCTTATGTTTGTTCCAATATGTATGTGTGTGTGTGTGTGTGTGTGTGTGTGTGTGTTTAGCAGTGTGACGGAGACCAGCCTGATCTGAAAAGAATGACTGAGGTTCTACAAACACACAGACTACCACTGCCAGGTAAACTTGTGTGTGTGTATATATGTGTGTGTGTGTGTGTGTGTGTGTGTGTGTGTGGCTTTACACACGTGCGCATGGATTAATATATGTGTAAGCTCACATATAAATGTGTATGTGTGTGTGTATTTGTGTGAGTGCGTGAGAGTGTGTGTGTGTGTGTGTGTGTGTGTGTGTGTGTGTGTGTTACAGACGCGGGTCTAAACATAAAACAGCTGTATAAAGTGGGCTTTGACAACACTGTGTGTGTGTGTGTGTGTGTGTGTGTGTGTGTGTGTGTGTGTGTGTGTGTGTGTGTGTGTGTGTGTGTGTGTGTTACAGACGCGGGTCTGAACATAAAGCAGCTCTATAAAGTGGGCTTTGACAACACTGCCACCTACAGGCAGCGGAAGGAGGAGCGCCTGCAGCAGAAGAGATCCCAGCGCCGACCCACAATCCAATGGGGCCAAACGCCCGCGGCAACGGCAGGAGAGCAGCGCATGAGCATTATGGGATAGGACACATTCTGGTTCTGTTTCCCAACAGCAGCAGAGTTGAGCTGCCAACTAAGGCCAAGATTCTCCCGGGAGCTCAAGTCTAAAAAAGTGCTCGCTGTAGCTGTAGCTGTAGCCAGGACAGTTTCAAGGTACTTAAAGGGCCCCAAGCAAACAGGACATGGGGGCCTTTCACCCCCCCCCCATAAACACCTACATGAACCACATTGTTATAATCTTCAAGCACCTTCAATAGACAGTTGTCTGACTTGTAATAGACAGTTCAGTTGTCTAACTCCAGACTAAAGTCACTTTTTATTGAAAAACCCCACCAACTAAACCAATGCAATGGCTAAACACTCAATCTTGGGGGCCCTTTTCAGCCTGGGGCCCCAGGCAACTGCCTGTTTTGCCTGTCCTGTTGCGACGGCCCTGGCTGTAGCTGTAGCTGTAGCCCCATTATGCGCTTGAGCTGCACTCGGCACTCTTATGGACTTAAAGGAATACTCCATCTTTTTATGAAATTGGGTTCTTCACCGTCTTGCTTAGAGTTACATATGTGGGTAAAAGCATTTTGGTCTCAGTACTTGCGTTTTCCAAGTCCGGCAACCCCAATTTTAGCTTTAGCTTAGCATAGGTGCTGGAATGTAAAGTTGCCAAAGAGTTGCTATCTGGCTACTTTACATTCCAGCATCTATGCAGAGCTAAAGCTCAAAAGGAGCTAAAATTGATGTTGCTAGACTAGGAATACGCATGCAGCGAGATCAAAATGCTTTTACCCACACATGTAACACCAGGTAAGGGAATGAAGAAAAGGATGGACTATCCCTGTGTGTGTGTGTGTGTGTGTGTGAACACCAGGTAAGGGAATGAAGAAAAGGATGGACTATCCCTGTGTGTGTGTGTGTGTGTGTGTGTGTGTGTGTGTGTGTGTGTGTGTGTAACACCAGGTAAGGGAATGAATAAAAGGATGGACTGTCCCTTTAAGCACCTCTGAGAATAGCAGCTCTGCCGGTTGCCATGCCAATGTTCCCATGGTTATTCTCCCAAGTCCAAGAGAGTGCTTAGTGCTTAGTGCAGGTAAAACACATGGAGCTACAGGAAGCACCTCACACAGTGTGTGTGTGTGTGTGTGTGTGTGTGTGTGTGTGTGTGTGTGTGTGTGTGTGTGCAGCTGAAACACGTGGAGCTACAGGAAGCACCACACACACTGTGTGTGTGTGTGTGTGTGTGTGTGCAGCTGAAACACGTGGAGCTACAGGAAGCACCACACACACTGTGTGTGTGTGTGTGTGTGTGTGTGTGTGTGTGTGTGTGTGCAGCTGAAACACGTGGAGCTACAGGAAGCACCACACACACTGTGTGTGTGTGTGTGTGTGTGTGTGTGTGTGTGTGCAGCTGAAACACGTGGAGCTACAGGAAGCACCACACACGTGTGTGTGTGTGTGTGTGTGTGTGTGCAGCTGAAACACGTGGAGCTATAGGAAGCACTTCTTGGATTTAAGCACCTGGGAGCATTCTGGCCTAAGCTGGTAACTACAGTAGTTACCTAGCAACCATGCTTTTGGGAAAGACACCTGATTCTTTTGATTTTTTTATTCTGATTATTTTGACTGATCCAGAAGAAGAGAGTTTAAGAGCAGTAAAGATATCAGACGCTCTGTCTTAGCGTCAGTGTTAGCACCTGTGCTTCATCACTTTTGGAAGAAATAAAATTGGCTTTATTGAAACCCATGGAGGTGAGTTTGTGTGTTTGAATAAATGTTAGATTATAACTGACCCTAACCTGAGATTAGAACAAAAGTCAGTATTTTTTATGAATATAGTATTTTTTAGAATGGTGGTGTGATCAGGATTAAAAGTAATCAGTGGCGTAGCTGCATCAGAGGAGACTGGCGATGTGATCAGGATCACGTACTGCAACATTATGACGCGTGAGAATTTTGATCAGTTGGTGCAGGTCTCTTGCAAGTTATTACCTCCGCCAAGGAGGTTATGTTTTCGGTCTCGTTGGTTTGTTTGTTTGTCTGTTTGTTTGTTTGTCTGTTTGTCAGCAGGATAACTCAAAGTACTGCACGGATTTGGATGAAATTTTCGGACAATGTGTATATTGGTACAAGCAAGAGCTGATTAAAGTTTGGTGGCGATCGGTGATCCAGAACATATTTGTGACCACATTGCCTTGACATGTTTGTGACCACATTGCCTTGGCGGAGGTCTGTGCTCTCTGAGTGCTTTTCTAGTTTACATTTGCGTTTATGCATCTAGCAGACGCTTTTATCTAAAGCCACTTACAAAAGAGGGATAATAGTTGAAGCTTCTGGGAGCATTGAGCTCGGTGTTGGTGCCCAAACTGCCATTTTCGTTTTCAAATATGTTTATTGAGAAACATTTCCTTACAAAAGTAATATGGATAGACATAAAATGTTTCTTTTAGAAAAACAAAACCAATAAGACACACCGACAAAAAAAATAAATAAAAATAAAATATAAAGCATAACAGACACAATACGTAATTCAACCCACCCTCCCCCTGACCCATCAAATCCACAAGCCCAGTTCCTTGCCCCACCCTCCCCAGGAGTGCATTGCTACTGCCTAAAGGATCATCTTATCGATCAAGGTGGTAGATCAAGGGTTGCCAGATTTTTTCAAATGCCCCTAGTTTATCTTTCAGGATGAATCTGATTCTTTCCAAGTGGAGAGTGTCTGTCATGTCTGTTAGCCAGTGTTTGAAGGTGGGCACCTCTTTCTTCTTCCAGTAAAGAAGGATCAGTTTTTTTGCAATTACAGAGCCATAAGCCAGAAGACGCTGTTGTGCTACTGTAAGCTTCCGAAGCTCCTCAGAAATTCCCAGAATAATAAAAATTGGATCAGGTTCTATCTGAACCTCTAACACCAAGGAAAGGAAATTAAAGATGTCACACCAGTATTGTTGAAGTTTAGGACATAAGGCATAGCTGTGTAAAAGGGTAGCCTCCATGGAGTCACATTTCTCGCATAAGGGTGATACATCAGGAAATATTTTATGCAGTTTAACTTTGGAGTAATGTAATCTATGCAGAATTTTAAATTGAATTAAACAGTGCCGGGCATTGATGGAGCAGTCATGGATGTATTCTAGGCTCTCTTCCCATACATTCTGTGGTATCAAAGTTCCAAGTTCTTTTTCCCATGCTTCTTTTATACTGACCACCTTGGGAAGGCACATGCTTTGCAGTGTTTCATATAATTGGGAAATTATAAGGCGTGAATTGGCAAACATCTTAATAAAGCTCTCCAGTTTGTCTGGTTTTGCTCTCTCAAAATTAGGAAGGTGTGTTTTAACATAATTTCTGACCTGAAGATATCGAAAAAAGTGACTCTTAGGTAAATTGTATTTCTGTTGGAGTTGTTGGAAAGAGGCAAACACTCCCTCAATGTACAAGTTGCCTATGCTACCCAATCCCAATTCCCTCCAAATGTTAAAAGACCCATCCAGAGTGGAAGGGGTGAAAGAGGGATTTGTTGCTATTGGCATTAAAAAGGACAGTGTGTTGAGGTTTAAATGTTTTTTCAATTGTTTCCAAAGCCTTATTAAATCATAAATTATAGGATTTTTATTATAGAGCGCTTTGTTGACAGGCACAGGAGATAGTACAACTGCTCTTATAGAATATGGAAGACAGTCCTCCCGTTCCATCTCAAGCCCGTCATATGGTGATGGGGTGTCATCTACCCAGTGTGCAATCGATCGTAAACCAGTGGCCCAATAATATAGCTTGAAGTCAGGCAGAGCCAGCCCGCCATTGACTTTATGCTTGCAAAGATGGTCTTTTTTTATTCTGTGAGCCTTGTAGTTCCACACGAAAGAAAGAATGATAGAGTCTAATTTCTTAAAGAAGGACTTAGTGAGGAATATGGGCAGATTTTGAAAAAGATAAAGTATCTGGGGGAGAAAAACCATTTTAATAGCATTAACCCTTCCCAACAGTGAAATTGGGAGTGTCCTCCAAAACAAGATATTGCGTTCAAGTTTATTTAATAAGGGGGAAAGTTGGCCCTATAAAGGTCACTGTACTTCTTTGTAATAACTACTCCTAAATAAGTGAAATTGTCCTGAGATATATGAAAAGGAAGCTGATTAAGCCAATCCTGATCTTTAACTCGGATTGGTAGCAGCTCACTTTTACTCCAATTTATCTTGTATCCAGAGTAAGTGCCAAAAGAATGAAACACTTCCAGGACTGAAGGGACAGTTATCTGAGGTTGAGTAACATAAAGTAAAATGTCGTCAGCATACAAAGAGATCTTGTTTTTTGTGCAATTTGTGTTAAAACCATGAATTTTGGGATGGGATCTAATAATTTCTGCAAGCGGTTCTATAGCTAGGGCAAACAGCAGAGGACTGAGTGGGCATCCCTGCCTTGTGCCTCTGCCAAGTTGAAATGGAGTGGAAAGAGTTCGATTTGTTAGTATCCTAGCACAGGGGTTGCTATATAGCAGTCTAACCCAGGAAATATACCTATGGCCACATCCAAACTTCCTCAAAACCGCAAAAAGATAGGGCCATTCCACCCTATCGAATGCTTTTTCAGCATCCAAACTAAGAATAATAAGGTCTTGTGCTGGAAGTCTAGGGCAATGCATAATATTAAGAAGGCGTCTGAGGTTGTGGTAAGAGTTCCTATTGGGGATGAACCCAGTTTGGTCCGGGTGTATAAGTTTCCTCATAAAGGGATTAAGTCTCCCGGCCAATGTTTTGGCAAGAATCTTTTGGTCCGAGTTTAACAAGGAGATAGGCCTGAACGAGCCCACCTCTTCTGGGTCCTTACCTTTTTTAGGGAGTAAGGTGATGGTGGCCTCAGTCAAAGTTTGTGGCAATATGCCATCATCATATGACCGGGAGTACAATTTACATAGATAGGGGACCAGCACACCACCAAACTTTTTGTATATTTCATTACTAATCCCGTCAGGACCTGGGCTTTTACCATTGGGCAATGACCCAATAGTTGCTAAAATTTCCTCACATGAAATGTCAGCGTTCAGAGCCTCACGCTCCACTTCACTTAATGAAGGGAGATTGCAACCATCTAGAAATGACTGCATTGCATCGGGCTGTACACTATGCTCAGATGAGTATAAGGTTTCATAGAATTCCTTGAAACGCTTATTTATATTTTCATGAGAGGTGATGACTGTACCCTCAGCTGACTTAACTTTATGAATAGCCCTATCATTTTCAATCTTCCGTAATTGCCTTGCTAGTAATTTATGTGGTTTATCGCCAAACTCAAAATATTTTTGCTTAGTAAAGGTAAAAGCTCTGCAAATTCTATCAGACAGTATCTTATTCAATTTGTATTTGAGTGCTGAGATTTCTTTATGTTTTTCCAGAGAGGGTTGTTGGGCATTATCCATATCTAAATAACGAATACGCTCTTCTAGTTCTAATTGTGTCTTCTTATTACGCTTTCTGAGGGATGACTGGAAAGAAATAATGCAACTCCTCAAGTAAGCCTTAAAAGTTTCCCATAATAATGTGGGAGAAATGTCGTCTTTATCATTGGTTTCAAAGAAAAGTTTTATGTGTGTTTCTAAGTATTCACAAAACTTAACATCATAAATAAGTTGGGGGTTAAATCTCCAGCTGCTATGGTTAGACATATTTCCAGAGAGCTTTAGCATAAAAGACACTGGACTGTGGTCAGAAATAATAATATTGTGATACTTGGCATTATATGAGAGGGGTAACAATTTGCCATCAACTAAAAAAAAATCTATCCTAGTGTAGACATTGTGTACTCTG
>JAODXP020000019.1:36520988-36564486 GCA_027497455.2 Sardinella longiceps | reverse complement strand
CCAGCAGCAAAGTGCATCAGCTGTGGAGAGCTCTGAGGAGCTGGAGAGGCTGCGCTCGGACCTCAGCATCGTCATGGCACAGAGAGCAGAGCTGCAGGAGATCCTGGAGGGAGTCAGGGAGGAAAAGAACCAGCTCAAGAAGGATCTGGAGGAGAACGTGGACATGGTGAGAAGATTTTTGTTTAAACCTTCTCCAGGTCTTAGCACTGCCCATCTGCCACTGAGTCTATACGCATTACACTCATTATTCATTATGACAAGAACCACTGTTGACCGTATGTCTTGTTCTTCATCAGGTGCAGCGTATGAAAGGAGAGCTGTCTACCAGTACTGAGCAGACCAGATATCCTGACCACACAGAGCTGGTAAGCAACCTGTATTTGTGCTAATGATGCAATAGCAAAGCTAAGCAGTATGTATACCATAATCTTGGTTGTGGGGGGGGGCTAACTCAAACTAAGGAAACAGATTAGTGGAAACGCATAAAGAATCTGCCAAGTGGGTACTAAAGATATTCCTCTTAAAACATTGTCTAACACTCTGTTTTGCAAATAGGTGGCGCAAGAAAATGAATCCCAGCAGAAACTGAAGGTTGGTGCTTCACACAAGTCACAGAATGTACAAAATCACTCCCCAGTACCAAAAATAAGGGTTATGTAACTGTGGTTCTATGGTTTTGTAAGCTTGAAGCACTGCCTCTGGCGGTCAGAAAATAAATAGAACTAACCCAGCGCCCTCTGCCTTCCAGGTGTGGTCTGAGCGAATGCAGCGTCTGGCTGAGCAGATCTCCCACAGGCTGAACGAGCGCTGGACGTCCCAGCTGCTGGCCTCAGCTGAGCTCACCCAGAGGAGACTGATCTACAAGCTGCTGCCCCAGCTGCCCTCTCTGGAGCCCCTCAGCACCAGCCTCAGGAGGAGCACCCTGCAGGTGCAGGACCTGCTCTGGACCAGACTGGTAAGATGGAGGCACTGCATGTCCACTCCCTTTGGCACAGGCTTTTGATTTCTTTTCAATACAATTTGAGGAAGGTGTCTGTAAATGGACAGCCATTTACACTATTTGGGCACTTTTCCAGACAAAGTTCATACTCTATACTATACTACTCTTCTCTAGTTTGCCCTACTCTGTTTTGGGACTACTGTAGGTCCTTTGAGTTTCCATCACAATAGGTACCACATCTGCATACCAGTTGAAGGAAACATGCTCTTCACCAACATTTTACTCCCATGACTGTACCGTGTTCTCAATAGGAACAGAATAGTTCAGATTCATGCTTGGGAATATTTTACTTAAAGGAGCTGTGTATAGGACTGTGGCGAAAAATTGGTACTACAATCATGTTCAAAATATTTTGCTGCTTTCAGCCATCTACATCTTTCAAAGGGATCTCCTATAAATCTCCTTGTTTTATTTCTCACTTTGTCACAATTTATTTCCAGAGCATAATGAGGCCTTGACAATGAAACAACACAAACACCACTTGAAATGACAACAAAAACACTACTTGTGGGCTGCAACTTAGCTTTTCAAATGCCAATGTTCTGGCTGGACTACAACTGTCAGCGATATCAATGTTTAAACTGAACATGATTCCTTCATGTCTGGTGACTCATCAAGGCCATTTTATGATTATTTGGAATAAATTTCTTACACACAGCTCCTTAACAAGGAATAACTGAAGTGCAGTTGGTTCTCTCACATGTAAACTTACTGTTAGCACTTACACTGGCCCTTTTAGACCAATCAATGGCTGTCAGTCTGTTCACATTAGATTTTAGTCAGCTCAGCAGGGATAGAACATGGCAAAGTAGGTATGAAAAACTAACGGGTACCAGGCACTAATCCCAGTATAAATTGGAGGGGGGGGGGGAAATAAAAACAATAGAGTCCAGCAGGAAAGTGCCATATATGTGCAGACACTATGATGAAACTAATTGCAAACGTAAATCTAATAAATTGAGATTAACTTGGTAATGAATCTTTGACCATATGTGTGCTGTTTCCTCTGTTTGTAGGTCTTGCTTGAGAAGCTTGCTGTGGCATACAGAAGCCACTATGGGGCGCTGTGGCAGCAGGAAGCTTTAGCTGTGGAGCAGAGTGGCTTGATGGCCCAGGCTCAGAAGAAGTCCTCTCGTCAGTCATGTCCGCCTCAAAATGTCCTCCTCTGCCTCCTTCTGGAGAGGAGGGAGCTTCACCTGCAGGTGAGCCTGAACTGGAACAGGCCGTATCCATTACAGATGCAAACATGTCTGCCTTAACAATTAGCTTCCACCTTCCGTATCCAGCCCTAGACAAAGCAATGACATTGACAGCAGACTAAACCTAAATGTTAAGATGAACAGTCAGACAAACCTTCAGCAAATTGAATAACATATTCCAAAGTGGATTGTCATTAGTTGCATAGCTCCTTGAGTTGAATGAAAAAGTCAAGCGCACTATTAGCCCCAAGCTAACCTTAGCTGCTGTTGTCTTCCTTGCCTCAGGAGATGGCTGTGGTTGCCCAGCGCCTTGAGGATGGAGTGTCTGAGCTGGAGAAGGCCCTGAGTGTGGAGGTGCAGCACTGCGTGCAGGCCAACCAGCGGCTTGGGCAGCTGAGCTCACGCACACCAGCCAACCCCAGCGCTCTCAGCCTTCACCTCCAGCAGGAGACCAGCCGCCGCCTCAATGTGGCCGGATGTGAGCGAACCATTTGCCAGGTGAGAACCCAAACCTTGTGAAGGGCGCAAGGGGAGAGTTGTGTGGTGAGAAGTCATACATGTAGAAACTAAGACAGAGGTGTGTTCTCACTTGTATGTTCTTCGTTCATCACAATTCATGGTGTGTGTGTGTGTGTGTGTGTGTGTGTGGGTGTGTGTGTATCTTGGTTGCAGGTCCTACGCAGTGAGCATATTCGTGTTGTCGAGAGTAAAGTCACCCATGAGCAGCGCTGCCAGATGGTGGCACCACTGAGTGTGGCCCAGCCAGCAAACCCCCAACTCCAGCAGGACAACCAGCAGCTCCACTCCAAGCTGGAGCAGGCCCTCACTCATTCACAGGTACACACACACACACACGCACGCACACACGATGCTACTAGCTGTACATTCAGACAGCAAGGGATAGCAGGTTGTGAATAATTCCAGAACTCTTTGCTGGGCACAATCAGTATTCGCTCATGTTGCACATGATGTGTGATGGTATTTTTTAGGTCTTACAATCAGATACGCAAAACAGTTTAGTTTAACTTTTTAGCAATACTGGAATACACAAACATGTCTCATGCTTCCCGCCATTCATGCTAATAGTTTCCGGCAGGACCAAATGGTCACCATGAGCAAGATGGCTCCGGAGACCAATTATCACCTGAGAGACGTTAGGGGAGGGGGACAGGGGATGTTTACCTGTTAAGCAAATGGCTCTAATCAATTTACCTGTCTGGCCTGCAATATACAGAGACGTAACCAAATTAACTAAGCTAATGAAATAATAAGGAATACAATGTTATAACATAGGTTAATGTCTAAAATCCCAAATGTGTCATGTGTCCATTGACATTTAATGAAAAGATCATGGAATAATGACTGCTTCAACCCTCTATTTCATTTATCGCCGAAAAGTGTCTTCGCTAATTTGCATAAACTTGCCCCGGTTTTAACTTAATCGTCTAAGTTGCCAAACTCTATGGCTCGCCCTTTATGTCTCTTTAGTTGCGTTTGTTGCTCGTGTCCGGATTCAAAGTCAATTACTTCCATTACTCTTGTTGCCTGCTTGGCTTGCAGTCTGGAACATACAGTACCGTACCGTACCGTAACTCATGTAGGCACATTGTTTTTCCTCCCTTGACTCTCACACAGTTGTTAAGTGACCCATGTTCTAGAAGTCTACTGTTCCTAATGTCTTTTGGCCCCCTCGGGTTCCCTTCTCACTCTTCCGCCTGTTGTGCCCCTCTCTGTCTAGGCATTAGAGACCAAGTTGCAGCATCTTGAGGAGGCTCGTGATCTCTCCTCTCAGCAGTCTAGTAAAGAGCTAAAGGAACTGCACGACAAACTAGCACATGCTCAGGTAAGCCTATTTACACACGGCTTTCTTTTGTACATTGACACCAGGCCTTTACCCCTGTTCCCCATTCATTCTAATGTAAAGCTTCATGAGAGGGTGCTTCTCAAGCTCCTCTCGTTTCTCCTCCTTCAGAACCTATCTCCTATTGATGTTCTGCAAGCACGTTGTCATGACCACATGATCTGTCATGCTGTGATGTATATCCAGACCCTCTGTACAAAACAAAAGTAGAACGGAGGGCTAGTCTATTTCTGCTTACCACTGATTTTTTTTTTTTTTTTACATGCCATCTTGGCAACAAAGCTGTCTGTCTACTCTGTTGGCATTTAAAATCAGCACAACTCTACTTTCAGCAGTGTTGTCACCACTAGACTTTTCTCTCTCTCTCTCGTGTGTGTGTGTGTGTGTGTGTGTGTGTGTGTGTGTGTGTGTGTGTGTGTGTGTGTGTGTGTGTGTGTGTGTGTGTGTGTGTGTGTGTGTAGACATTGGCCCAGAGCAGGATGGCTCCCAGTGCTGCTGAAATGCAAAGGATGAAGGATCGGCTAGTGAGCATGGAGCTGCAGAACACAAACCTCAACACCAGCCACCAACAAGAGTATGACTCACATCAGAACTTTCTTTTTTTTTGTCATTTGATAGAGAAAGAAAGGTTGACCTGGATTGTGAATCAAATCAGCACATGGTTGTGATTTATTAACAGTATGCTAGCTTAATAGTTTTTACTCAAATATGCAGGTGCTTGTAGTGGATAACAAATTTAACCTTTGAATCTGCTCTACTAGTTACAACTGCTGTACTAATTGCAACTGATTGAAGGTTGTAATATTTCTAGCCTTTTAGTGGTATTTTCCCTACTTGGGCATTTTTTTGAGTTACTGTTATTTACATACATAGGTTGATACCCAGATGATGCTTTGTTTGCAACACTGCAAAATTGCTGAGAATCAGCATCACTATTAGACCTCACTACTAGTAACTATCACCAGTAGACCTCACTAACCAGTAACTATCACCAGTAGACCTCACTAACTAGTAACTATCACTAGTAGACCTCACTAACCAGTAACTATCACCAGTAGACCTCACTAACTAGTAACTATCACCAGTAGACCTCACTAACTAGTAACTATCATTAGTAGACCACAGTATTAGGTTTGTCTTGTTTGGTATGGATCACCATGGTGGCTAAATCGGTGACATTTGCCATGAACATTCTGCCCAACCCCCCAAACACTCCCATTTAGGACCCTCAACTGTTCTAAATAAAGCCACAGCACAATGAGTAATCGGCATTCTAATGATTGTTTATGTGTGTGTGTGTGTGTGTGTGTGTGTGTGTGTGTGTGTGTGTGTGTGTGTGTGTGTGTGTGTGTGTGTGTGTGTGTGTGTGTGTAGGCAGGAGAGGCTGACGTCAATGCTGAAACACAAGGAGGAGTTGATCCGTAAGCTGAAAGAGGATTTGAGGATGAAGCAGCAAGATGATGAGCACTCATGTAGGCACTTAGATTTGTCCCTCTCAAATACTCGACCTTTTCTTTGCTGCTCTCTCTTTTTAAACCAGCCGCTGGAGCTGCAGCATGTTGAGACCTGCTGTGTTTAGCTGCTGCTTAGATACAAGATAAAGATTTATGCTTATATGTGAATTGATGCACAGCAGATTTTGGGTACTGTTAATGATAAAAAATCCTAGACAACAATCATTCAACACCCAGTCTTTCTAAAAAAGACTGGTCTCTGAATAGGCTTCTAATGCTGCTACTCACAAACCCTCTTTGCCTCTGCAGATATGGACGACTATCAATCCAAACAGTGTGGCCACCAGGAGGAGATTCAGCAGTTGCAGCAAAAGATTGCTCAGTTAGAGAGGTGTGTGTGTGTGTGTGTGTGTGTGTGTGTGTTACATACATGTATGTGTGACAACTTCTGACTAGTGGATGAACTGTTGTTCCTGTGGCTCAGAATCAGTGGAATGCTGGGCTAAATCGTCCCACAGTCCTGTTGTTTTGAAGTTGCTGATGGCTGTCGGCAGGAAAAAGGAGAGAATTTGGTACAACTGGCAGCTAGTGCTAACTGAGTTTCCTTGCCCTCATCAGTTAGCCTTACCTGGCCTTTGCTGCTGGGTCTGTGTTGTACCAAATTGTCCTCATTTTAATTTCCCTTACTGACAGCACTTGGTAACCTGAAACAAGGCCATGGGTTGATTTACTCTTTGCCTATGAGGCATGGAATGCATATAATGATTCAAAGGGCTTGTGAAGTGGTTGGTTGAGTCTTTGTAGTTTGCTTAAATGGCTCTCTCTGTCTCTCTCTGTATTTGAACAGCCAACAGTCCAGTCAACAGGAGGAGGTTGACCGTTGGAAACGCCGGGCGTATAAACTCAAAGAGAGCCGTCGCGAGGGTGGCCTACACACACCAACCAAACACGCTCGCCCACCCACACCCACAAGGCACACACCCACCAAACACACTCTCCCGCTCACCCCCACCAAACACGTACTCCCGCACGCACAATCCAAGCCGTCACCCAACAAGCGCCCGGCTCTCGGCGAGGCTCCAGTGCTGAATTCTCCACAGCGGACGCTGTTTGATTCGCCCAAGAGCCTGTTCTTCGACATGCCACCAGGGACCCACGGCCCGCCCCTCGCACGCACCAAGGGCTTCTTTGACAACTGTGCCCTGGGGTCCACGACCGGTAAGTTTCCCCCCCTGCAGCTACAAGCTGCTGAGATGCACAAGATTAACAAAGACTACAAGTCTGGGGTGTGTTCCTTTGAGAGGCATGTTACACACATACAAAAGACATGCACTGTAGGTACATATCCTGTTCATTTAGATACAGTATCCACAGTATATGCACACAACCTGGCCCTCATAGCTGGCAAATTTGTGTAATATATTAGCATGCAGGCATGGACTGGCCATAGGGCACACAGGGCAATGCCCGGTGGACCGACAGTCATTTTTGGGCTGGGGCTGTCATGTAGTCATAATTTTCATAAAGGATATTGAGCTAGTTTAATTAAATCTCTCATATTCATGCAATATGTACAACTTACAGTGTTCTAGCTAGCCACAACGTTATTATTATTGAATAAAATCTGCCATGGCCCTGCTAGCATGCGCACACATGAATATGCACTGTATTTAACGGAGTACAAATCCATATACTTTAACATACAGAGATGGTTCTTCATGATTACTTTGTGCCCGTACCCACCCACTTCTGACACAGTTTCACCACCTCATGCATACATGCATGCCAGTGCAATCCTGAAGATTGCAATATTTGCATATACAGTATTCATCAGTCACACCTTTACCTGATACAATTTCCATGCCTGGAGCACCATTACTGCTACGTGTCACAAAGCAATCCCATCATGCACCTGTGCAGTCTGAATATCAAGGCACGCTCTCGTTTTTTGCTCGCCACAGACAGCGAGGGAGACGATGCTGACCCAGAGGCGTCTGAGGGTAACCCAAAGTCTATTCTGGGTGCTCACATGGGTGTTCTGGGGTGCCTTCAAGGCTTGTACATTCATCACGTTCACATGTCACTAGGAAGTGCTTTACAGCCACGTGGGTTTGGTTACATACGATGTTTGGGTGTTTCCACTTTACTACAGATGATCTCATTTAAAGTGCTAAAACAATTGAGGACTTCAATGATGGTTCAACTAACTTTTAATATCTTAATGTTTCACTTAGCAAAGTAAAACGGTTCCAGTTCTGCTGTTCTTATTATGCTTTGCAAACAGGCCAGGGAACTGTTGAAGCACTTTCCATCGATATTGTGTGTGTGTGTGTGTGTGTGTGTGCGTGCTAACAGATCTAATCAGCATCATATATGCACTTCAGAGCAGTTTTTCCACAATCTTGCTCAGTCTTTTGTGCTAACAGGTTTTCAGTCCCTCCTAATGATCACTGGCCTGGTGCATCTGTCACTTGATGTCAGTTTGCATAAGGCTGATTTGAGGCGCGCTTGTTTGGAATGCAGATTTACCGGCTTCTTGCATAGGAAGTAGGCACCCCTCGCACTGACAAAATGAGCTCCAGCAGTGGCACCGTCTGAGTGTGTGTGTGTGTAGGCAATGATCACACCACTCCAAGAATGTGTGAAAATATACCCATGCTATAATATACGCCTGAAGATAAAAATATGCCCACTGATATTACAGAAATATATCTGAACGTGGCCGAGCTCTTAAACGCATGGCTACAAAATTAAGGTCCTGTGCATTTTGAATAACCGGATATGTGCTAATTACTGATAATTACTGAGTGCTGATCTGGGACCAGTGTAGCTACTACGTGGCCATAAAACTCTAAAGCTTCTATAAGCTTGCCTGCAATATAATTTAGCTTCCTCAGGCTACGTTGACTTGAAACACGACTCCCTACGTGCTTTAGGTGAACTTACTAGGGATTGGCCCCAGTAGTGTTGTTACTAAAAGCCTGTTGGCAATCAGCCCAGGACCTTTGGCCTAGGTAGGCTAACAGCACCAGATAATATTGGGGTCTTTTGCTTTTGTACTATGTAGGCCTTGTAACCAGCACAACCTCTGGCCCTGACCATTGAGCAACACTTGATGCTGGAGCTTCAGTTTTAGCCCTTCCTAGTTTGTTGTCCTGGCGTCTGTTTCCAAAAAGCATTGTTGCTAACTGGTTAGCAACAATGCTTTTAGTAAACGGACCACGGGCCAGGATCTTGGTTCAAGCCTGCTGTAGGTTTGGCCCATACCAGTAATATAAATCGAGCTACTGCTACTCATAACTAAAGCGCTCATCACCATTACCTGATGTAGATGTTTGAATCAATTAATCAGTCAGTGTCTTATTGTAGCATCCTTACTAAATATAAAATTCCAATAATGATCGGTCTTAGCCCATTTCTTCCAATTATGCAAGTTGTCATCATGGAACACATCTGAGTGGTCAAGGAATTGATTTGTACTGTACTGACAACATGAACTCTGTTCTAACATGTGAGACTTAACATTAACTGTAATGCAATCCTAATGTATAATGTGATTAAATAATCAATATTCTGCTTGTCTGTGTGCACAGGGTCCACAGGCGCAGGAAGCAGCACAGCCAAGAAGGATGAGTGGTGGCCGCGCTCCCCCAAACAGGGCCAGCAGTGTGAAACGCAGTGATTAGCCTCCGCCCTGTCCTGTCCCGTCCTGTATATTTTTACATGTCTTGTGCTGTCTTGTCTCTGTGTAAAATTAATTAATAATCTCTAGTGTTTTATTATAATTTCTACTTTTGTCGTTCTAAATAAATGAAATTCAACTTTTTAAAAAAGTTTTTAAAAATCAGCTCATTGAAGTGTTGTTCATTATTGTTTCATTTCCCTGGTTTTCGCCCATGCTGATCTACATCTGTAGAGATTGCACTTCAGCAAAATGGGACATGATTGGGCAAGTAGCCAGACTAAGCTGTATGGTAGATCATACCTACACCAATCAGACCATTTGATTTCAGGTGGGATAATGAGGTGGGTAGTTTGAAACAAACGTGTGAAGTCTACCACCATCTCGTGAATGTAAAAGCCAGTGGCTGATTGGTTCCCTATTCTGAGGCAAATGGAAAGAAGTAGAGACGGGCCAAGTGGCTACACTGAACTCCATGGCAGGTATTGGTATGTGTGAGAAACAGGCTATTATTGCAATGCTCCTTGTCTTAAGATGGCCACAAAAGGAAGGCTCTGCCACACTACATGCCCTCTATGGAGGTTTGATATGGTAATACCTTATCTTTCTCAGATAGCCTCTTGGCTCTGCTTTAAAAAGAACTAGCTGTCCTCCAGATATGTAGCACTCTTTCTCTTAAGGAAACTGAACAGTCTCCTTCTTTAGGAGGCTCTTAGTCCAGGCATCATATTGTTGTTTTTCTATCAGCTCTGTACTCCCTCACACACACTTACACACACAACCCATACTCACACACCTTCCCCTCCCTACTCCCTTTCCTATCTTTGCATAATCCCTTCCCCCCTTTAACCCTTCTTCACTGTGAATGCCCTTTTCTCACTTGGGTCACAACCTGGTGAACCAAGGAATTTACTATGAGAGAATCCTATTGAAAGTTTAGAGGTCGTAACAAAGCCAATTGTTCCCTGAAGCGATTTATTAAAGGTCTCTGTGCTCTAATTGCCACAAACAGAACCTGAAGCAATCATGTAGGGGTAAACTAATGCTATCACAAACAAAACTTAAAGCAATCATGTAGGGGTAAACTAATGCCATCACAAACAAAACTTAAAGCAATCATGTAGGGGTAAACTAATGGCAAATAAAACAATGATAATTCCAGGATTCATCACACTAAACCAGTGGTTCTCAAACTTTTTCTGTCATTCCCCACTTTGGAAGGCAAATAATTTTGACGCCTCACCTGGAAGGCTCAATTTGTGCACAATATCTCTGTGAGGAGTACTTTGCAAGCGTAGGATTTTTGTCAATGTTAGAATTTTCATGTTGCACTATAATTCAAAACCAAATTTCTCTCAAACCCCTCATCACAGCAACTAGCAAACACCATTGGAAAGCTCAATTTACTGTCATATGCGCATATCTGACGAATAGGTGTGAATTTGGGCGGCATGGTGCAGCCGTTGGTTGATTGCAAAGAGACGTCTCGCGCCCCACCTGCCATGTGTCTGCGCCCACAGTTTGAGAAGCACTGCACTAAACAAACCTGTAAATGGCAATCGGGGGGGGGGGGTTAATAGGGGATTTTCATTGTCACATACATAGTGGTGCTAGGTATAAGTTATGCAGTGGTAATGTATAGATGTTGTATTTATTTGATAAGATTGATTTGATGATGAACTTATGACTCATGATGTGAAACTTGTGCAGATGTGTCTGGCAAAATGAGTGCATCAGATATCAGCATGGAGGAAGAAACAAGGTTGTGTTTTGGTGAAAGTTAAATCCAGAAGGCCTTTGTGGCAAATCAAAACCATGTGGATTTGGTGTGTGGAGCTTAATGGAGTGAAGTGAAGTGGGAGGGTCTTGAGTGGCCAGTGTGTGGTCTTGCCTTGGCTTAAGAGGGAGAACTGCTGAGGAGAGCTTTGACTTGCTGGGTGTCATATTGTTTTTTATTAAGTGAAGACAGCAGCTGCTAGTCGAAGGGAAACGGACGACATTAGTCACCTTGAGTTGATGTGTGATCAGATGGACAGAGCTTCCCTCACTAGTGGTCTTCAGTGCGACCCTTACAGCTGTCTGACCTTTCCGTCAACGTCACGATTCCTTTTGCTGCCCAAGTTGGGTATTTCAGGAGCTCCACTCCACTCCTACTGTACCTCTCCTGTAATTCCAAACTGCATGATGAAATCTTCCATTGTTTCTCTGCCATCTCAGTGGGTGATCTGTATATCTCGCCAATCAATCAACACACCTTTGGTCAGGCCGCAGCCTTGTTTTGTGTTCAATTCATTTTTTCACACAACAAAGCAATGACACTCGCACAAAAAAATGCCCATGACTTTTAAAGCTAGAGACTTTTGACTAAAGTTTGAAAAAAGCCAAATTTGGTCAGCATATCTCTTGAACACACAGACCACTGCAGCAGCAGCAGCAGCCATGTCTGTTAGGACTTTACACTGTAGCCTTTGTCCAGTTTCCTGTGTTTGCATCCCCCTTCCCTTCCCTTTCCCTCCCTCCCTCCGTCTGACCAGTGAGCCAGCACGCTTCTCCAGCAACTCTGTCTTTCCATTACAACTAAACCATTTGGCTCAAAGGACGTTGCAAACTATTCCAATCAGATCTTTTTGAAAGAAAAAAAGAGTAAAGGGACACATTTTCTAAATTCAAGCCCAGGCTGTTCTGATTAAACCTGAACAAGAAAAGACTTCATCGAGTACCGCACACCTTATTAAACTTTCAAACACCTAGAAGCCCACACCCCACAGGCCTTGTTACGCAACAGCTGTACCCAATGCCCTTAGCCCTTTCTTAAAGGCCCCTATTCCTACACACACACACACACACACAACATAGGCTGTTTTCTTTTTATCTTTTTATTTTGCTCAAACATCTTTATTTGGTTACATCAAATGAGTGAGGGTACAAATTCAATGGTATGTTATTGACTATTTCGCCAGATTCCTATTCACAGATTCATCTGAAAACTTCTCTTGCTAAAGCTTTCTCTATCTCTTTATTTCTGGAGCTACTTCTGCCACATGTGTTTGTAACTGAGCTCATGTTCCTGCCCCCGACCCCCACCTCAACAGTTACCCGTCATTCGTCACTTACACACACACACACACATGCACGCACACACACACACACATGCACACACACACACACACACAGAAACAGACACAGACACACACAGCAGAGCACATGGCCCTGGGCAAAAATCCACATAGCAGGAAATTTCGTTTTAAGACACTGTGGATCTCTGTTGTTGTGAGCAGAATGTGAATCAGCAGAATGCCAAACTCTGAATGATGAAACTGGAGTTTACTCCTATCTCATCCACATTATTATAGGCTACTAATGCCAGCATCAGTCTGCTTTACACTGTCAAATACCACATGCTTACCAAGCTTTATTATCCAGTGCATATTTATGGTGGGGTGTTTTATTGCAGGGAAGTGTGAATTAGTTGCTACTTAGTGGTTCAGTGCTTTCTGAAAGATACATCAAAGTGTATGGAGGGACAATCATGTGTGTGTGCTTGGGTGTGTATGAGAGAGAGAGCGAGAGGGAGGAGGGGCGGGGCGGGGCGGGGGGGTCCAAAATGGAGATATGTGAGTTTGGTGAGTGTCTTGAGGGGGTTGTTGAGCTAAATTGCTTGTGGGGGATGGTCTCATTCTTGTGTAGGGGACAAACAGAGAGAGAGAAAGGCACGCTCTGATAACATTCTTTACCTGCAGGAGACGGAAACCACTCACATACAGATTTACTGGGAGATAACTTTTCCTGTTTCAATCCTACAGGAATAACAACTTAACCAGGCAGCCATTGGAGCGTGTTAACTCTCCCCAACACTTAAAAAAAAGATCCTTAGTACCTCAGCACACAATCAACAGCTGCCAAACATATTCAAACCTAATGCGCTAGCAGCATTGTCGACATTCATTTTTCATTCATTCATTTCAAGTTTAGCCCCTGCACGCCTCTTCAGGATTTGACCCTGGAACTTAAAAACTGTGATCGGGGGCGGTAAGAAGACTATGGGGCTTTATGTTTTTAATCCTCTCCTCACACATTTCAGACCAAAACAAATATCATCTCATGTGCCCCCCCCCCACCACCAACCCCACCCCTTTTCTTTCCTTCGCTGGTCTTTCTGGTGCCAGTGTCGGTGGTCTCCAAGGAAACGGTGAGGAAGGCCACCAAAGCACACAATAGTTGCAGGTCATAGTTCACCCCTCTACACAAATGACCTGTCCAATTTTATTATGTAGAGTATTGGGGGTCTTATAATCCTATTGAAGGTTGGAAAAAGGAGATGATCATGGTCTACTCATTTCACGAGTCATGCTTTAGCTAGCTTACTATTTATCATTATATTTTACCTGTCTTTTTTTAGTGCTTACTTCTCAGGTGTGCTTGCCAGAGTTTAATCTCACTTACAGCCTTTGGTCCCGTAGCCTATCTTTTGTGATTGAATCAAAGGTAAAAGGTAATGGCTGATTTGTAGATTTTTGCTAAAAGGATAATCAATACAAGCCATGCTCATGTAAAAGCAAAAGTTTGTTGTTTTTAATGTAATCAACTCCACAAACTAACTGTTGCATTGTGCAGATAGATTTTGGCCCATGAATTGAAATTCGTATGTGTTTGTAGTAGGGTCATTCAGTTTGTATTCCTTGTCCAAAATCTTCAAGCAAGAGTTTTAGCCCACTCTCTACTCCTGGAATGCAGAAGCATGGGAGCTCACACAAGCTCAACAAACCCCCCTTGGAGGAGGGGGCAGCAGTAACAGGCTCTCTCCAAAATCCGTTAAGCTGCCCTGGTAGTCGTCCTTGCAGCTGACACTTTCTACCATCTCTTGTTGGTGTTGCGACACATGGTGGGTTTGGAGTTTCTATGAACTATCCCTGTTCAGGTTCCATATAGAATATGTTTCTAGAAAGGCAAGAGAGGGTATCAAGTTACAACCGAATTCTTGACGTGGCCTTTGTGCACAAGGGGTCACCTATCTCAAGCTCTGCTCTACCCACTCATCGTGCACACACACACACACACACACACACACACACTAAAAGCACACACAGATTTATTTGTGTAACAGAGGAGAGGACACACAAGAGCACACAACATCACAACAGCACTCACATGACACACATGCATATTCTGTCACATTCACACTTGCACTAAAATACACACACACACACACACACTCGCTTAGCTAACCAACATGCACCCACACAATTATGCATGTAACACACACAATCTTTTGATCACTGGTCACAGAAGCTCATTGACACTTGAGTGTTCTGGGTCAGTTACTGTGGGAGGGACCTGAGAAGACAAACAAGGGTTGTTTTGTATATCAGTGTTTGTTTGTGTGTGTGTGTGTGTGTGTGTGTGTGTGTGTGTGTGTGTGAGTGGCCATTCAACTCCACCTGTTGATTGCTTCATTCACACCTGGTGGTTAGATTCCCGCAAGAGTCGACAAAAAAAACAAAACAACTTGGTCGGCTCTCTCTCTCTCTCTCTCTCTCTCTCTCTCTCTCTCTCTCTCTCTCTCTCTGTGTGTGTGTGTGTGTGTGTGTGTGTGTGTGTGTGTGTGTGTGTGTGTTTACAAATCTATGTTTGTGGCCTTGCATGTTGGTATACATGTGTGCATGTCTCACTTAAAGTAAGAACAGGTTTTGTGTGTTAATGGAGAGAGGGAGGGAAGGTGTCGGTTGAACACACATGTGCGCACATGTAGCCTCCCCTCTCCCTCCCTCTCTGCCTCCCCTCCCCCATCTCAGAGCTCACAAACTTCCTTACCAGAGAATCCGAGGAGTCACATCATGTCCACATGCACCACCACCAACTAATGAACAAACACATCATATGCCTTCTGTCATAATTCATTCACAGCTGCTGTCACCTTGCCAGTGGTGTGTGTGTGTGTGTGTGTGTGTGGAGAGAGAGAGAGAGAGAGAGAGAGAGAGAGACTGTGCATGTCTGTAAAAGTAAATCTCTGCATGGTGAATGGGTTGCTATTTGCACAAAAAGCTTATGCTACTTATTTGATGAATGTACAGATAATGAGTTAGTACCAACATGTATAAAAGCAAGTATTTGGGGTATGTTTTAATTCTGTTAGTTTACATAAGAGTGTGCCAATTTGCATGCTACTTGAGCATTAATTAGAGCCTTCATCTTCATGTGCTGTCATATATTTTGTGAGAAAATAGAAGTAGCCTATATGTATGTGTATTTTGTGTAGCATGTGGTGTGGATGGTTTGGTTGTGTAAAAGTCGGTCATGTCTACACCATGTTCCTATACCAGGACATGTAGTCCCATGCTGTTCGATAAGCCAAGGCTAATGATCAATCGGAAACATGATAGCGGGTCTCCATGTGCTACTTTGCACATATGAACGTTCCCATGCAAGGTGGAGCTTCATGTACGCAATTTTTTTCTTCTTCTGTGAAGCAAAACTCGCCATATGTAGCCTGTGTTATCAGTTGAGCCCTCACTCCCTTATGATAAGCTGTAGAACTTTTGAACAATTTGAATAAGGATGCTGTTGATGGAACTGATATTTTTTCATCATGTTTTTTTTTATCTCTGTAACCAATTTGTATGTATGCATTCGCCAGCCACGCTCTGGCCACTCTTCACACTGTAGCTTTACATTAGATGTATAGGGTTCGAGGCTTTGCACGCGTGCAGCACACGCATGATACCCAGTTATGTAACATACTTCCAAAACACAGGCACGCCCACTTATGCTAATTGCAATCAGAGGGTCTGTGATGGGTACAGAGTTCCCGCCTCTAGACACCCGCACGGGCATATGTGATGAGCTGCGCTTTAAATAAAGCCCTGTGTACAGCTCCGTAGAGCTCTCTGGTCTTCTGACCGCCACGACGCCCCCCTGCTGCCCGAACCTCCATCAGCGCCTCTGGTCCTCCGGAGACTTTCTTTCAGGCTCACGGTCCATATCTGATCCGCAGCCATGCCCAGCAAGAGAAAGAAGAATAAGCGTCGCATGAGGAGAGTGGTAAGTCAACAAATATCTCTTATGAATTGTTTTGAGGGGAATTTAAATGCTGATATATATCTACAGGTCCATACAAGTAAACCAGAAAGTTCACCCAACTTTCACAGATCCCCATCTTCTACTGTCTTGTAATGAAAAAGCTTGCTTCAAGACGCAAAATACATCATGTTCTTTTTCACACCAAAATACCATTGCTAAAAGTGATTTCTCTTTTGTTGTCCTTCTACACTTGGTATGATATGCAATATTGGATAGTTGTTGTTTTTAATGAGCTACGATAATTTATTAATAGTATGCATTCGACCAAAATATTAATAAAATTCAGTGGCATGTTTGGCTATGTGCGAAGGGGGTGTGCCCCCGAGCGCGTCCACGCTGTTCAGGCATTAAACAAAGGGCCGATGGACCGCGTGTCTCTTTGGCACAAGATGTTCCTTAGATGTTTGCGCTTTATTGCATTGGCTTTATGGCGCAGTTTTGCCCAAAATATATTATTCAGTTGCAACAACGATGATATATTTTCTTAGATTACGTGGACTACTTTCTACTTGATAAATCACAGATGCGCAACTCACAGATGCTTTTTTGAACACGATGTTCAGTTTGACTCTTCTCATAGTGCATCTGTGCGCCTATACCTGTGCGTAGCCTCTTGAAGTGGAAAGAATGCTCAATATTTGCGTAACCTACATTTAATTAAAAAAAAGAAAAGAAAAAAAAAGATAGCAGGATGAAAAATTAATTTGCACCCTTATAGGCTACTTTTAGGCTAAATGATAAGTGATACGCTGTAGTTTTCCATTATTATATGAAAATAGAAAACAATGCACAGCAATTTATATAGTTTTTGTAGTCAACAATTTCTGGACCGTCGGACCTCCGCACGCGCGCTCTTGTGCCTGTGGTTTACGTGCGCGTGCACTAAAGTCCTGTTTATCTTGGCTCCTGACCCCCCCCCCCCCATCTGTATATTGAGGGGTGGGCGTACACATTCCTGTGGAACCAGGCAGTCTCCGCGAATTAGATCAGTGGAAATATGCCTCCCTAAGTTAGTGTGGCGTCACCCTCTAAATCTGGCATTTCAGTGTTGATTGATAGCTGAATTAAAAAAAAAAAAAAGTTTTCGTTTGTGCACGCATAAACATTTATCACTAAAACCTATTTTTATATTATTAGAACCACACATTGGAATGCCACTTCTGCCACTGAAATGAAACAGTTCATGTTTATCTTATCCAGAGAAATACCTTCCACACTTACCCCCTTGTCCTGCAGAGGGATGAGCTGACCCATGTGTGTCCAAACTGGTTATTTTGGGCTGTGTACCCATGTGGTTTGTCCCCCTCCCTAGCAACACCATCCATTAGTACTGTCTAATGAAGTTGTCCAGTGTTTAGGCCTGTGTGTGTGTGTGCGTGCGTGCGTGCGTGCGTGCGTGTGTGTATGTGCGTGTGTTTCCATGTGTACATATGTGCACGCGCTTCCCTGTGTCTGTCTGACCCAGAGGGCTCAATTCTTTGCTGATGTTGGCTTTCTCATCAGCCTGGCTTAAGTGCTAACATACACAAGCACAAAGCAGCTTTACGCACACAAACACATACAGTAGTACACACACACACACACACACACACACACACTCACTCTCCCTCTCTCTCTCTCTCTCTCTCTCTCCCACTCACTCGCTCACTCACACGCACACACACACACACACACACACACACACACACACACACACACACACAAAGGGTAAACAGCACAAGGCCAGTGTGCCATTGGCCGGTAGGCCGGCCGGCCCCAGTGATGTTCAGCAGAGCGGACTGGCCGATTGTAAAGTGATGATAATGAGTCTTTAATGAGACTATGGGGTGATTATAATGTGATTATAGCTGCATTCTCGGGCGCTTAGCCTGTCAGAACACTTATCCGGCGAGCATGGGGCTTTACTGGCACACACCTCACTGCCTCCCAAACACACACTCACGCCCACACACACACACACCCACATTCCCACACACACCCATGCCTCACTGACTCTCACAGCACAGTTTACACTACCTCACGTCACTGTCCTCCACTACAAACACTATTGTGACAATGGAAGGCTAACCCCTCTCTCTTCCTCTCCTCTCTCTATCTCTCTATCTCTCTCTCTCTGCCTGGCTCTCTCTCTATCCCCCTCTCTCTGAGCAGGTGCTGCAGAGGCGAGCACTGGAGGAACAGTATGCCGCTTCAGCTAAAGGAACCCCTGGACTGAGGGCGGTCTCTGCCCCGGTTGCACCCCAAGCCAAAGCCAAGGTCCCGGCCTCGGCTCCCAAACCAAAGATCACCCCCCCTGCCCCTGTGGTGGTGGAGAAAGTGCCAGAGGTGGCTCCAGTCCCAGAACTCGTCCCCATCGTTCCCCCAGTTGAAGCCCCTGTACCCGTACCAGAACCAGTTGCAGCACCAGAACCAGTCAAAGAACCAGAACCAGAACCAGAACCCGTTGTTGAGCCTGAACCAGAACCTGTTGTCGTGGCAGCAGAACCAGAACCTGTTGTCGTGGCAGCAGAACCAGAACCAGAACCAGTTGCAGTTGCAGCAGAACCAGAACCAGAACCAGTGTGTGAACCAGAACCAGAACCAGTTGCCGTGGCAGCAGAACCAGAACCAGAACCAGAACCAGTTGCAGCAGAACCAGTCTGTGAAGTAACACCAGAACCAGAACCAGAGCCCGTTGCTGTGGCAGCAGAACCAGTCTGCGAACTCGCACCAGAACCCGCCGTAGTCGTTCCAGAACCAGTCGAGGTTGAACCAGAAGTGGTTCAGGAGCCCGATGTGGTGGATGCACCCGAAGCCGCTCCCGCTCCCGTCGTGGAGGAAGTGGCGGTCGTAGAAGAGGTGCCCGTGGTCGCAGAGTCGCCAGAGGAAGCTCCAGTGGTGGAGGACGCCCCCGTTCCAGCTCCAGTAGAGGAGGTGAGTGTCTCTAAACCCGCCTCGCTTAGGCCAGGATGGGCAGCTATCGATCCCCTAGGCCCCAGATAGGAAGTGAGAGCTTTCGGTGGGCCTGTGCTGCACACGTGGCTGAAAAGCAGCATGGGCCACTTCTGGGGGATGGGGGGCAGGGGTGACGGGGGAGTTGTAGCAGACACGAGACACGCCTGTCCTCTCGGACATATAGGCCTACTGTACATGTGAGAACATGTGAGAACATAGGCTTCCCAGAATAACTCACGGTTCCCCCAGATAGGCTTACTTTACTCAGTGGAGGCATGCAGCACGTTCTAACACACGCTCACACACACATGCATAGATATATATATATATGGCATAGGGGTTAGAGTGGAGTTGGGTAGATGTCATGCATGTGCATGGAGGAATATGAGTAGTTTAGTGACCCACACAAGACCACTCTGGTTACCCAGGTGAGGACCCCCATCCCCCCCTGGCCCCACCCCCAGCTCTAAGTAGCCCCCCTCAGAGAGGGTGTGGCCCAGTCTTAAAGGAAAGAGAGTGGATTGGAGACAGAACATTCTGTTCTCTTCTCTTCTCTTTCTTGGACTCTCTCGCTCATTTCACCCCTGCCCCCACCCAAGCAAGCACTCCTCCTGTTTGCCTGTGGGGCCCTAGCTAAGAGTGAGTGTGTGTATGGAGGTTTGTGTGTAGAGTGTGGCAGTGACTGATGGTTATGTATTAGGAAGGCTGTTTGTGTGTGTGTGTGTGTGTGTGTGTGTGTGTGTGTGTGTTTGTTGAGAGAGAGCTCCCACACAAAGCTGTATGTTTTATGGCATTGATCTGTGTGTGTGTGTGTGTGTGTGTGTGTGTGTGAGCACGTATGTGAGCACGTATGTGCGCGCGGGCATGTATGGGGTGGGGGGTGGGGGTGGGGTGGGGTGGTGAAAGAGAGGAGGCGTGGCCATAGAAAGCAAGGGATTGTGGGTGATTTGTTAGCCAGGTCTGGCACGTGTGGAACCTTATAGAAAGGGGAGGGTCCCCTATAGGATGGGGGTGGGGTTCCAGGCCTTACATATCTATGCCTATACATCTGTGGATGCTGGCTTTGTGTAGACTTCCCATGTGTGTGTGTGTGTGTGTGTGTGTGTCTTTTTGTATGTGAGACAATTACATGAGTAAATGTATTCTGCCATAGCTCAAGGGGGCAGGGTCCAGAGTGGACTGGAGATGGCTCTGTGTGTGTGTGTGTGTGTGTGTGTGTGTGTGTGTGTGTGTGTGTGTGTGTGTGTGTGTGTTGAGTGTGTGTTTCCCTGTGAAAGGCTGCACACTTGTATGTCTGTGAGTGCGCCTGGCTGCGCTGGGCACATTATGTTCTGTGAGCTCACAGCACAGGAGTGGAGGCAGAGGGAAGGAGTGGGAGAGAGAGAGAGTGAGAGAGGGAGAGGGAGAGAGAGTGAGTGAGAGAGTGAGGGAGAGGGAGAGAGAGCGAGTGAGAGAGTGAGTGAGGGAGAGGGAGGGGTGTGTGGCAAGGAGAGAGGAGTTGAACATTTTGTTCCATAATGGCTGATGCTCTGTGTGCGTGGAGAAACAAGGACTCTGAAGACAGAAATAATAGCTAGTTCCCAAATATAACCAAATATAGCTTGATAGATTTCACTGTTTTACATTATGGCTACTCTCTATCACATTTGGTCATTTCTTATGGGTCATTTATATCACATTTCAGGATGTTGCTCTGTACTGAGACTTGAGGCACATGGTTCCAACTATGGTTAACGCATGGGGGTTATCTATGTATGTATGTATGTATGTATGTATGTATGTATGTACAGTATGTATGTATGTGTGTATGAGAGAGAGAGATTGTGTGTGAGTGTGTGTGTTTGTGTGCAGGACTGTTATGCAATAAACTGTAATGTTACAGCATGTTGTGTAACACCCACCCCCTGTATCCCTATATCTCTTAGCATATATGTACACACCATACAGTCATTGGCACACACTCTCACACACAGGTCACTGGTGGCCCATATACATTTACAAGTCTATGCACTTTATACTGAAAGCAACGCTCTAGCTACGGCTCTGCTGCTGCCTCAGCCTTTTGACTTAATGGACATTAATGGCCATGATTGGACCACGTCCATAATAACGCCTGACCACCACAAGCCCAACTGGTTGTGAAGACTGGAGTCCCCAGTCTGAACACTGATGTGACTCCTACATAATGCATAATGTAACTCATTGTGACCCGCCCGTCCTCTCGCTGTTTCTCTGTAGGTGGAGACCCCAGCTGCCCCCTGTGAGGAGCCCATTGTCCAGGAGACCATTGAGGTTGGTAGACGTTCTGATGGAAAAGCTGCCTTGTTAAGACTGGTTAAGACTGTTGGTTTATTTTGACACTGTTGTGTGAATGCATGTTAACCCCTTCATGGCCTGCCAAGGGGAAAAATGAATTAAGTCTTTAAATCTTAAATCTTTAGTGCTTTTCCTTCAAGTATTTTTGAGCACTGCAAACAAACATTAGTTTTACAGTATAGACCGTACCGTAGTCTCATAGAACAGATGAGTCATTGCCATTGTTTAAAAAATATTTTATTTTAAAAATACAAATTAAAACGCAATTCAGGACAACCTGAACAACACTGCTCCCAGAATATAGAACTGACCACTTTGATTATTAGTAGGCCCACCTATACTGTCTCATTGCATGTATGTCAATATAATTAATTATATTTGAGTAATACGATCTTGTGTTTTTTGGCTTGTTGATGTTAAATAAAATTGCCGGCATGTTTAAACTATGGTCACAGACAGCAGAGGTTGTGGCATGTGAGGTTACCCCCGAAGCACCTGAAGAAATTGCACCTGAATCTATCGTTGAAGAACAAGAAGCGGTCGTGTCGGAGCCTGTCGCTGAAGTGTTAGCTGAACCTGCACCTGAGCCTGTAGATGAAGTCCAGACCCTTTCAGAAGACGCTGCCGAAGAGGCCCCGGCAGTCGAAGCCGCCGTAGAGCCTGAGGCTCCCGTCGTGGCTGAACAAGTAATCGCTGAAGAAACGACTGAAGCTGTGACGCTGGCACCAGCTGAAGTAGAACAAGTAGAAGAAGCTGTGACCATCGCAGAACCCGCTGCTGAAACTGTGAGTGCGCAAGCCGAGGTGGAAGAACCGGTTGTGGAGGCCGTGAGCGAAGAACCCGTGCCAGAGGCCACGACAGAAGAGCCCGAGGCCGTAGCCGCTGAGACTGCGGAAGCAGAACAGCTTCCTGAGGTTACTACTCCTACGGCTCTCTTAAAATCACCTCAATTTTCTTAACAGCGCACTTCTTCCCCTAAAGCCAGCTGTCTTGCGACTTGCTTGCTTCACGTCTTAGCCACTCAGCACAGCAGCTTCACCTCTTCCCTCTTGAGCACCACTCTTTTGACAACCACCTTTCTTCTGCTCTTTGGGTGGATCTGCTGATGCACCGTCCTCACTGCTTTGAGGGTCACGTCTTTGCATGGGGGGAGGGCGGGGCTGGGGGGGCACTGAGCTAAAACCTCGCTGTGTGGTTTTAGGGCAAATGCTTATCCCTTTGTGCTATAATGAGTACAAAGACTATCTTCTCCAGCACTATTCTCAAGCACTATTCACCAGCACTATTCTAAGCACGCTTTCTTTTTTCAGCCTTCAGACTCAAGTTTTTCTCTCTCTCTCTCTCTCTCTCTCTCTCTCTCTCTCTCTCTCTCTCTCTCTCTCTCTCTTTCTCTGTCCCCTCAGGCTTGCAACTGTTGGTGTGCAGGGTTTTCTGAGCTCGATATGATGTTTCCCACTCACACCTTGTCATGTGTTTAACTGAATTCCATCTCTTTCATTTCTCAGGAGACTCCTGTTGCTCCAGTACCAGAGCCAGAGGTAGCCCTGGATGTGCCCGCTCAGATTGAGGAGGCTGTTGCGGTACGGATTATTAATCCCTCCATGTCGTATGATCGTATTTTACAGCATGCACACTCATTTACTGCAGGTTATTTTAGTGTAAATGTACTGTATACGGCTGGATTGAACTAGCCTAGTCTATCTGCAGTTGCATATTGATCCAAATGACTTATTGCTCTTTCCTCTGTGTACAGGCTGAGATCACCCCTGCAGCAGTCCCTGAGCCTGAGGCTGTCCCTGCTGAACCTGTTGCTGACACCATCGCAGAGGACTTTGTTGTGACAGAATCTGCTGTTGCAGTAGAGGCTGCCATGTCTGAACCTGCTGACATCCAGGAACCTGTAAGTCCCACTGTTGCCTGTTATCTGGTGGCTATGTTGCCTATGGAAGTGTCCATACTCTGGATTCTGATTGCATGATTGTCCAATCTGTCTAGGCTCCCGTTAGCGCAGTTGAAGAGACTGTGGTTGTTCCAGAGACGATTGAGGTTGAGCAGATTGTTGAAACCACACCTGTACCAATAAGTGAAGTCATCAAGGTAATTCATTTGTTTTACAAACAACAAAAAAAATCAAAGCACTGTAAAAAAAAGATTGGTTTAATTTCTGTTAAATATAAGGCTGACATTAATGGCATGTTGTTTAATTCCAGGCTAAAGAGGAAATTGTGGCTGAAGTGGAAATTGAAACCAAGACGGTAATTATTTTAATTCTGTCTACATAAAAAAAAAACTGATTTGTCAATGACTTTCATTTTTCAAATTTTGACACATTCCATTAAATTTAAATTGTTTTTGTTTTCATTCTCAGGTAGTGGAGGCCATGAATGGACACATAGCACCAGAGGTGGCCATTGAGAGTTAAACATGATGTAATGGTGAGTTATGTCTTCAAATGAAGGCGGCCTTCTCTCAGATCAACATTCCTATCCTAAAACCAGACAAAGTACTGATTGCATTTTACATTTGATTTTTCTCTGTGTGTTTCAGTGTGCAAAAGGGACTCCGAAAAACATCTACATTCAAAGTGCCTTCCTGTGTGGGCTCTCAAAAACCTTTTGGATGTGGAGAGGGGATTCAGACAGATGTCATGATTTTCATGTGAATACTGGCTCTCTTTAATTGGCGTCCGTCTCCTGGGGCATATTTGCAGTCACGGCAACATATGCACAACTGGAGCTGTCGTATGGTGAAATATCACAATTTATATGTTAATATTTGGACCATTTTTGTATTTTGAGACGGTTTTTTATTTGCCTTATCTTTTCCTTTGACCGTTTTTTTTTTTTTTCCTTTTTTTTTTTTTTTTGTAAAAACAATTTTGGACTGTAAAGCTGCCTCCGAAAGGCTCCTGTTTACGATTTCAGACGGTGCCTTTTTCCTTCATTTGAAATGGAATTGATGAGGAGCCCTTTGGTGTGTATGTATATGTGCTGTGCTGTGCTGTGTGCCTCTTGTTCTGACAGCAAGGGCCCTGCATCAGTAGGCTAAATAATCCTGGAGAAAGTGCATCCATTCTCTGGAGCCAGGGCTGGGGAGGTCGGACTCTCAGGCCACACGTGTTGTCTACTCCTCCTGCCTTTTGTAAACAAGTCTATTTGGTACAAGATGGCTGCTGGAAGCCATGGTCCACAACAGACAGAGCTGTAACGGTTCTTTTGCTCATTAAAAAAAACAGAACTCACCCTGACCTTTTGTCTTTTCCTCATTTGTGACTTTTGTTAGTTTAGTTGCTGTTTAGGAAATGCTTTCATTCAACTTCATGTCATGTAATGTTTTGTTGTATTTGGGGGATGTGTTCTAGAAAGAAGTTATCAAAAGATGAGCTGTGACAGAATGGGATTTAAAAAGGTAATTACATGAAGATGTAAGGCAGGAAATGTGTTAAATAAACACAATAAACATACCATACATGAAAAATATCAGGATTAAAATAGGAATAAGATGATTTCTTTATGAGGGAAATAAAGTAGTTGAAAGATGCACAAAAATGCACACAACTGAATTGCAAAAGAAGGGTATTCAGTTGTCAACATATAGGGGCTCCAAGGCATTAGACAACTCACTGTTGTTTTCTCTACTGCTGAGAGAATTCAAACATTGAGTACAATATAAGGATTAATATCTGAGCGCTTAAGCCTGGATGGTAAACACAGACTTAAGGAAACACAAAAGACTAAGTTAGGTTAGTTACGTACTGTAGTGTGTAGCCTGCATGCAATATGCTGGCCTGACGATAGCGTGATCTTGGTCATTATAAAGATGATCTATAAGGTAGGGAGCTGACTTCTCTAATTAGAGCTAAAAGGCAGTTTCATGAGGAGATTTTTACATACAGTAACAGCTAGGCTTAGCAGTCATTAAATCTAGAATATAGTTTACATCAAGGACTAGTCAACTATTAGAACCGTTATTCAATGCTGTGAATTCCATTTGGTAGGGTGTTTTCATACCTTTACCAAATGTGGATGGATAAAATGTCTAAAAATGTTATTATTTGTGTGTTTTTTTCTGAATGATAAATACAATTTCAGAGATTTAGCAAAAAATCTTTGTGTCTTCTTTGATAATGTGTCAATAGTCAACAACTGTTACGCATTCTATTGGGTGATTCACGTGTGCACACATCACCAAAGATTCTCCATGCAATGCAAAAGTGATTTACTTCATTATAGTTATATTACAGTACGTTTGGACAATCCAGTTCAAATAACTTGCAGGAGGTCTTTTAAAAACATTACAGTTTGACTTTAACCCAACTCCTCCTCCCCCTCTGCTCCACTGTCCCAAGCTCTTGACTACTCCTATCTCCACTCCACTGTCCCAAGCTCTTGACTACTCCTATCTGTATCTACTGTATCTCAGCACAAGGCTATCTACTCTCAAACCCTCCTCTCTCAAACTGCTACAGCAGACAGAACCATTTTACCCATACCCAGACTGGCATCCCCTCCCTTAACGGTAGCAGCAGTCCCCCCCCTCATGAAATCCCACGTGGCTCTCTGCCTTTGCTAGCAGAGCTGCTGCTGTCTCTCTCGCCCCACTGTGGGGCCCCACCTCAGCCCTTGGCTTATCTGAGCATGTGGCAGGTGTGGTGTGGTGTGTTCCCAGCAGGCACAGAGAGCGGTTTCAAGCAGCAACACGCTGCAGTTTGCCCATACTCCATTAAACATTGCAGAATACAACTGAAAATTCATTAGTCAATATACAACAGGTACAGTGAGATGTCGTTTGGTGCAATAATCTGATGCGATCAGTAGAGGAAGAAAAAAAAGATGACAATCGCCCAACTTAAATTAAAGTTTGGTATAACTGGAATAGATGTACAAGTACATGCATATATAATACATGTACATAAAAGAATGAATGAATAAATGAATGAATGAATGATAAGGTGCATGCTTACTGTATGCAGTCAAATGTATTGCATTTCAAGATTCAAGATCCAAGAATTTTATTTGTCACATGCATATTTGTAGTTACAAAGAGCAGTGAAATGTATATTGCGACTATCTCCATGTGCAACAATTATATAAAATTATAATAATTATGTATAATAAATAATAAATAAAATATTAGAGCAAGTAGCAGATCTATGAATTCATAAACCTTATGGCTTGAGGAAAGAAGCTCTTCCTTAATCTCTCAGTTATGGATTTCAGAGAACGGAACCGTTTTCCAGATGGCAGTCTTTCAAACATGTTATGTCTGGGGTGGTGAATGTCTTTAATAATCCTCTTTGCCCTAGAATGGCATCTCCTGGAATATATGCCCTGTAACCCTGGCAGATTGGATTTTGTGATCTTTTCGGCACAGTGAATTACTCTGTTGAGGGTGATTTTAAACTGACAGGTGCAGTTTCCATACCAAGTAGATATGTTCCCAGATACAATGGACTCTATGGTGGCAGTGTAAAAAGACTAAAGTAATTTTAGTCCAGGAAAGAAAGACGCTACACAACAGAATGTTACTGCTGGAGGCCCAATACAGATTGTACATCATTGTAATATAATATTCCACCTAGCCCAGCATTAACAGTGTGCATGTATGTTGCACACACAGAAGCAAAAGAAATGTAACACAAAGTAGTAATGTTGCACAAGCTCAGTATTTCATACGCAAAGTAATTTTGTATGACTACAGGCAACATAACCTTTTTTTGGACATCATAGCAGGCCACCTAAAAGATATCAAAAGTGATGCAATTAGCCTTAGTTTAGAAATTCCCTGCTATAGAGACTGAGAAGTAGGTGTGTCTTCTGTTTGTTTGGACACAATGCAATAAGGCCAGCTTATATCCTTAACAGGTAGAAGGCCTTTTAGGTTACAGCAAATGCTTTATTTTGTCAAAAAAGGCTTGATTGTCAATGATTATGAAATCTGAAAGAAAGGTGTAATATGTGCCACAATACAGCCTGGTCATAACCAAGCCCTCGGTCTGCACTTCACTTTGTATGAGGGTCTGGGATCTCGGCTATTGAGAAAATATTACTTGCTGGAGATCTCATTTAAAAAAGATTGAATCTGCCATGGATTGATAGCCTATCGTATTCTTGCCCAGCATACTTAAAGTTCATGTATCCAAGGTGAATGAGGTGAATGGCCGAAATCCCAGACGGAGTACTGGAGGAAGATGAAAATCGAGTGGAATTCCATAGAAAGACAATGGCCGGCCTACACATACAGGAGAAGCACATCAAAATCTCAGCAGATCTCCACAAATGATTTGTCACTTTTAACTGTCATGGTATTTGGCCCCTTACATTAACACTCATTTATTCGGTTTTAATTCAAATATTCTGGCATCAGTAGACATAAAAAAGGCAACTATGATATGGTTATGTTGACCTACCTCTTATCAAAGAGTAGAAGCTTCTATACTCTTTGCATCCTTATGAGCAGGGATGGGAGTGCAGATCTCTTTCTAGAATAGTCATACATCCTGGCTTCTTGTAGCATGAAGGGTTATTATACTGGAATATAATGGTCCTTACAATTCCTACATCTTTAAATCTGAAAAATGTTTCCCCAAATTTGCTAATGGGAAAAAAAAATAGGTGCCCATGACTGTGTCCTGGGCATTTAGCTGTCATTTAGACTGTCAGTATGACAGTACACTTCAGATAAGACCAGTGTGTATACTGTCAAGTTTCATTTCATTACTAAAAGAGAGACAAAAGATTGATGAAATATCAATACCTCCCTCTAGTGATGACTGTGAGTAGTGCTATTGGTCCACCAGTTAAAAATTTCTTTGAGCTAATCTAGGCTACTCTGTACAATATAATTAGCCTCAACTGTGACTCTTTTAAAGTTAAGTTTCAGTAAAAATAACATTTTTGTTGTACATCTGTGAATCATAACAAAGCTCTGTTTTTGTGCTGTCAGTACGTAAAAGAATATGAGCATGGGGAAATTGATACAAAATGGGTCTGATAGTGACCTCGCAACTAACCAAAGAAGAGTATTACTCAATTTCCATGAAATGGATGAAATGGAGGCTTAACCACTAAAGAGGCACAAATAATTCGTATTAATTCTGTGTTATTAGGCACAAATAATTGGTATTAATTCTTTTAATCCAGGGAAATGGAGTGCAAGATTTCTGATTGGCTGACAGGGTGTGCAGTGATGGATTAAGGTGTACAGGTGTACACGCAATAATCCACTCCACTCCTCCCAACCCAACAACCCCACTCCTCCTTGTCTGGTCCTACTCTGTGTATTCTCTCAAGTCTATTTCAAATACATTTTATTGCCTATAGGGCATTATCTTGGTCCATATCCACCATCTTTGACCTCATCCATCACCACACGTCCTGACTGCACCTCTCTGGTAGGGGGCGCCAAATAACTTCAGTACTTCAGACTTCTGACTGTATTCTGCATAGTATTTCCAACTGTGGTAGTCCTATTTGTTGACCAACTACAATTAATTGTGTTCTTGCATTTTTTGATTGTGGTCCTGATGTTTGCTTTCAAGTTGCACATACTTGAACGGACTGTTGTTTGCTTTATAATTTGAACATGTTGATTGTGGATTGCCATTTGCTTGTGTTTTGCACTTACTGATTGCGAAGTACAAGTTGAAATGTTCTTTAAACACCATAGTTAAGTGGAAGCACTATTCAAAATGTTTTCTACTTATTGCAAGTACAGAAAGTAAAGTACACTACGAATATTGTATATATTATAGACAACAGTCAAAAGTTTGTTTATTATTTTAAAATTAAGTGCACAATTTCTTTAGCTGAAGCAGCAGTACAAGGACATAAAAAGGCAAAACATCTCAAAGGCTATAGGGGTATTCCAAGACTACGGTTAAGTGACTGAACTATTGTAGAGTCTAGTGGTTTTAGCCTCAAGACTGCAAACTCTCGTGCCAGATGGTAGCTGAAACAGTCCATGATGGGGATGGCTGTAATCTGGAATCCTTATTGATGACTGAAGACCCCCTGGAAAACGAGGTTTTTAACCTCAAGGGATTCTCCTCAATACAATAATAATAAACTTTCAATAATAGTAATTATTATTATTATTTTGGCCTACCTTATTACTTTTATCAATGGTTCATGTCAAAATGGCAATTTTGCCCTATTCTGGCACAGTATTTTGAGTGTACCAAATATGCATTGTTCATGTCAAAATAAAATAAAATCAATTAATCAATCTCACTTTTGTCTCCACTAGGTCGCTATAGCCTGTCCATGCCACTGTGTGCATTGCTGTATGGCGGAGATATTAGACTGAATGTCATCGGTGCTCAAGTGCTGAAATTAGAACGGTCCGTCTGCTAAGGGTTAATTAGTCTTATTTAATTATTTGTACATTATGTTGATACACTATGTGCCTATACAATATAATGCTGGCTCTATTGTACAGCATATGTCTATATTATTATTTGTAAGTGTACTGCATATCAGTTAATAATCAGTTATGATCAGTGACACCACCTAATGTGAGATTCCAACTTGGTCAATTAAAACGACTCTGCTTCTAGGTGATGCTCAGTAGTGAAAAGGGGGTTACTTATGGGAATACAAAAAGAGAATGCTAAAAATTCACTTTTTGCTTGCACCCAGTGGGGTGCATTTGCTCAGAAATGAGTGGAGGATGAGTAAGAGGACAATAATGTGCAAGCTGTGCTTTTTATTCATCATTAAAAGAAAGTTCCCAGTTGATTCATATAAGATTGGCAAAGAGAGTAATGATCTTTCTAGTAAAGGAAGATAAATATTTTTTTCAATTTCAAAAGAGAGGATTCATGGTCTCAGTGAGTGAAGGTTAATAAAGCCAAAGAATCATAGGATCTGCCCACAGTGCCCAGTCCTTCACACTAGTGCCTCACACTTCTTAACATAGTTGTGATCTTCACTCTTTGAGTCTCTTCAGTAGCAGACATAAAACTTAAAGCGCCGATCTCTATGGGAGAGAGAGAAAAGAATCTTCATTAATAACTATAATTTTTTGATATAATTAACTATTAACGACAGCATAATCAACCATAAAATCATTGTTGTTTGGGCTTTCCCTCTTTCAACCATTAATCATTAAACTAAATCAATCAATCAATCAATCAAACTACATGGATTTAATTGTTTTCCAAATAAAGAGAAAAGGGCTAATTATAAGGAGAAAAGGGCATTTACTCAAAATAGTTGTCATGGTAAGAGGAGACTCCAGCAAGGTAGGCACCGTCAGGAACGTTCCAGTCGAATTTCTCATCAAAGTTGTTCACATATGAGGTCCAGTGGCAGGAAGAACGGAAGTGCTGAGTGACACCACAGCATCTAAAAAAAAATCTATAAGCAGGAAAGGACAGGATGAAATTTGGAGGCCTGCCACTAAAGTGAGTAAAAAGTTGAATGCAAACTCATGATGTCTTTACAGAAATGCAAGCATTATCAGAGCATTACCGGCGGTCCTCATGGTAATTACTGTGGTAACTGACAATTCCTGTGATGCCTTTGTTGCTGTGACAGGTGAAGGTAAACTGTTGATCAAAATTGTTCACCCAGCCGCTCTCATAGCAGTCAGGTGCATTGGGTGCACCAGGTGCACCGGGTCCATTGTGGTGTACATGTGTGTGACTGAATGATGGTTTGCAGTTGATGCTGAAACGTCTGTCTTCTTTGTAGTCGTCATGGTAACTGCAAACAGATAATTTTTATATATTACTTTGGTAATAAGATGGTAGAAGTGCTTACTTCTGATAAGCAATCTCACTTGCACTGACATCTGAATACACATTGAAAATTCAATCATGTGTCATATCTATGAGCTTACAGTATAACACCAGCCTAGAAAGCAAATTCAATTTGCTTTCACAGAAGTCTATCCAGTTGATGCAGGGAAAATCCAAAGTGTACCGGGCCAATCAAATTGTCTTGAGGGGCGGGACAAGTGATGATACAGAGATGCATAAAGTTTGTTCCGCTGAAGCCAAGTGAGTGGAAATTTGTGAAATGGTACCAATAAATTGGGTCGTTGTCGTTTTAAGGAGTTATTGAGAATTTTTGGATGTATCCTTGATATTCCCCAACTGGTTGTCAAGCATAATGGTGTAAGTTGTTACTGTTCGTTCCTTTTTGTAGAAGATGAACTTAATATTAGATCAGGCTACAGTACATTATCTCTACAGGTTTAGTTTGCTATGCAAGTATAACACAGCTCTTTCTCATACCGGTAGAATAGTCCATTCACTTCAGTGGGACTTTACAACGTTCTACAATCCTATGTTTTTTGATAGTTAAAAGAACCTTTGCTAAAGTATCCAGACCACTGTAAAACAGAACGTTGCCATAACCAATCAGCTGATCTATTTCGCAGAAGCTATTATCTATCTTAATCATTAAAATGACCAAGATGCTTCATTGCCATGTTATCTTCAATTGGTAGCCATGTAATAAGCGATAATTGGAGTATCTCCCTTCAGAGTGATAATATCTAATATCCATTCATTTAGCATCTAAACCAGGGGTCCTCTGAGGAAAATGCCATTGCTCATGTGGCCCTCGACAAAAACGTGTTTGACACCCCTGGTCTAAACTAAGTTGGAATTATAGGCATATCAAAGCATAGCATTTTGGAGAATCAAAAGACAATATTGTTTGAGAAGAGGGCCTTCCATTAGTTTCGACGCCATACTTTGGTTCATATTTAAACTCGTGTCATAGAGAATACATAGAAAATGGTAGTTTAATATTAGCCCCGTTTTCATAACGGCAAATAAATGTCTGAAAATGGTCTGCTCTGTTAACAGCACGAAACAATGTCTGTGACGAAGTTAAGCCAGAAAGAACTTTCAGCACTACTTTCAGTATTTTGTATGGGATTCCAATTTGAAGCCAGCAGTGAGAAATTGGTTAACCCCCCGGCCCCGCCCACTTCCCAAGCTCCACAACTTACCTTGAGATCCTTGAGATGTGTTCATTAAGTGGGCAGATGAAGAAGAGTTTTTCGTCAAAGTCATTGTCATATCTCTTGACTCTCTTGCCTTTACCTTTGGATTCATCTGAAGAGATAGAGAGGTCATTTCTGCCTCATCAAATTGCTCTATGGACACAATGGTAGTGAAGGATTTTGCAGGAACGTACCTTTAGTTAGAACTGGGTGAGGATGGTCAAAATCAGCACCAAGAACTTCATATGGGCCCTCTGTTTAGGAAACACAAGCAACTTGGATCAATGTAAAACCTCGCCACATGAGGCTATACCATATCTGCACACATCACACATAGTTTGGAGTCATTCTGATGTCTAAGTCACTGAATAAATAAGTTTCTAACCATATGCAGATTGATGAGCCAGTTTTTCAATAGTCTGACTCAACTTCTCCATGTCCACCTCTGTCTCTTCTGTGCTGGAGGTGGGAGCTAGTGCTTTGGCAGAGGTGTCTGCTATATTTATAAGAAAAACACAAAACAAAAATTAGAACCACATGAAGCAAACCCAATAATAAATTGTGCATAGAGAATATATACTGTGCCATGATCTCCATGTTATGTCCTATACATTTACTCTCTTTTACAGTGCATGCTGGTAATCTTAAGGAGAAATCCGGTGTGATAAGGGCCGCAAGTACTTTATATTGTTATATATAACGTTTGCTGGGGAGCAGAATGTTCGGTAACTACACCTTAATATTGGATGTACAGCTGTAAAATGAAGTCGCAGTCATCCCTGTCTTTTCTATATGGCTACTGCACCTACAGTAGGCTACCCCATGCTTATTTCGTAATTATGGCAATATTACACACAAAGTTCTATTTTGTAACGTTGTTCTTACTTTCTACTTATATATTACCCAGTATTTCATTGGCTGTAAAATAAAGCATTGACTTATTATTCCAGCAATTTTACGCTGTAAATACTCAGTAATTTATCCCTTAATACTTTTTTGTTACACCATTATTACCTACAACTTAACCAGTAATTCATGGGCTGTAAATTAAAGCGTCGTTGGATGTTGAAATGTTTGTGCAGACTGGAAAAGACTGCTTGTTAGTTGTAGCGACAGGTCGAGGTGGTAAGTGGGTAATCTGTTGTAAGTTTTCAATGGTTCATTTTAAATGTTGGAACTGTCATTATCCTACCAACAAAGTGTGGGGCTACTTGGAGACTTTCTATGTTTTTTTTCCCTCTGGCCTCCACAAAGTTTCAACATTCTGCTCCCCAGCAAACTTTTGATAATGTTGCAATAGGCCTATACTTGCGGCCCTTATTGCACCAGATTTCTCCTGTAGTGCACATTAAAAAATACTCCAGTTATTCACTCTTCAAGTGCCTACATCTTGTGTTGTCTGTCCTTTCTTAAGTAGTCATGCATGCACTAAATATGTAGCCTTGTCTTGAATGTCTTTTTACATAGCTTATAGATTCATGGTGAAACAACATTTTTGGAACAGCATCTTTTTTTGTAAATGGAAAATAAATTCAATTAAAGCATTAGTTAATGTGAGCAAATTATTTTAGTTGCATAATAGGTAATCAATATAAAGTTTGATCATGAATGAGACGCATTATGAAGGGAAAAGGAAAAGGGAAATTACCTGCCATGCACAGAAGTAGCGCACAGGACCAGATGATGAGAGATTTCATGATGCAGATAGATACTGCCTGAGGACTGGGGTGATTCAAGTTTATCAACAGAGCCTCTTTTAAATCTTTCTGAAACAAGTCACACCTTATTCAAACTAGGCCTAGAGGAATTATTTTCTCCCTTCCTTGGAATCCGAATAGCCAATCTTTATTTACATATTTGCTTACTTATCTACCTCCCTTGGTATAAACACTGTTATGTCAAGAATATACATACACAGGTTCATTTTGTCACAACTCCACACTAAGGCACTGAATAGTGCCCTCCACAGTCTTTGAGAGCCCTGATAAAGATGACCATAAAATAATGGATATTTTAGGAATTAATCATTTGTTAGTCTACCAAGGGAAAGAATAATCCACACTCACAGAAATAGTAATCTGGAAGAAGCACAATGTATCATAAAGAAATGGTAACGCTTTAATTTGCAGCCCTTGAAGTACTGGGTAAGAATGGTGTAACAAAAAAGTATCAAGGGATATATTACTGACTTCTTGCAGCGTATGTTTGCTGGAATAACACACGTGAACACTTTATTTTACAGCCCGTGAAGTACTGGGTAAGTACAAGTAAGAACAACGTAACAAAATAGAACTTGTGTAATATTACCACAATTACAAAATATGTGTGGGGTAGCCTGGATGCAGTAGCCTACAGGAAAGGCAGGGTTGGATAAGACTTCATTTTACAGCCCGCACATCCAATATTAGTGTGTAGTTACGAGTAGTTTTGGGGTATTTAGGTAATTCCATTGTACTTGGTCTTAACTTTTCGTTATGGTAGCCTACCTGAGTGGTGTAGCATGCATAGGCAAAGATGCCATTTATTTACAACATGGAAAATTAAACTAATAATTCCCTCGCATGAAATGAAAGGTAAAAAGACAAAACCAAAGAGGCTCACAACAGCCTCCTTACCCTGAGAGCTATACCAAAATGACAGAAAATAACTCTGTTAATTAAAAACAACAAGAGAGGCTGTCACGGCATGATCAAACAAACCAAATATCTTAAAGTCAACAATGAACCATCACGAGTGTCTGAAGAGTCTGAAATGTAGCCAGGGGCGACCGCAATTAAACATGCGTCTTTACAGATATCCTGCTAGGTCTCTGTGTACACAGGAACAGTTAAAGCTGCCAAACTGAACATCGTCACCAAGCACACCAACAGGCACACCTTAATTATACATTGAGAATGAGAAACATAATAATATTGATCATCCACAAACGTAGGCTTACATAAACACAATATTAAGACCATATACTAGCGTGGCTCACCCTCCTACAATTGTCTCTTTCCCTGACTCTTCTGTTTGATTGACAGCTCTAGCCTACAAACTTCTGACTAACCATCTAATACTGTCATACAATATTCTGTACTCATGTTACTATGTTACTTGGTCATAACCATGGACAATCTGTTAACCATGACTTGACTGCTGCCCGTACAGGTACTTCTCTGAGCCCCTGGCAGTTGGATTGAGCCCATGAGGCCTGGCCTTGCCTTCATACTTATTTCCGCTCGATCATCACCTCCCCCCATGACTCCGTCTGGGATTCTGGCCATTGACTTTACAGCGACCAATTCAAGACCGTGGCAGTCAGCGAGAAGAGGCGAGTGTTGTGAGTGATTATGTTGGGTTTCTGCTGTCGTAGCGTAGCTTACTTCATGACCATGCATTTTTCTTGGAGAGACATGCCCTTTTCCTCTCCTTGCTGAACTACCTGCTGACAGTGTCTCTCCGCACATCTTCCAAGGTTGAAGGAAGTATTTAAAGCTAGGAAGGGAAAGTATCATTAACTTAAAGGTGATGTAGTAGGCTTCTTGTAAAATGAAAAGAAAATTACATGTATGGTGTATTATGTATCAATACTTTTCTAAATCCAAAGTACAAGTTATCGTGTGTGACCAGGCTACCGCAAATGTAAAGGCCCTTCACCTGCTTGGAGCCTCTCTAGATCCACAGGGAGGGGATGAAGGGTACTGCATACAAGCAGAAAGGTGGAAGAGTCCTATAGTTTTTGACGTCCCTCATCTTATCAAATCGATAAGAAACAACCTACACAAGTATGTCCTAAAGGTAAGCACTACACTCATCACTCATTGAACACCTTGCATTTGAAAAAAATAACAATCCGGAGTGAATCAACACGTTGCCCTACTGTTTTATAGTGCCAAGCGCTACTGATAGCCCCCTCAATCACTCGATTTCATGCAACACAGACGGCAGCTAACAGTAACAGAATTGGGCATTTCAAAACGAAAGCAAATCGATTAGGTTTACTTTTTGACATGCCTCATTCAGTTAGTGTTAGCTGCCGTTTCGCAAACTCGGTCTACGATGCACGAAATTCGATCATTGAAGTGGCTTTCAGTAGCGCTTAGCAGTATAAAACTGCAGGGCTACGTATTGATTCACTCCGGATTATACCTTTAAGTGAAGCCCCAAAAGACTCAAATGTCACTCGGTCTCTGCAGGTACAAAAAAAAAAAAAAAAAAAAAAGAGGGGGGCGCCTTGGCTCGGCAGATTGGCGTATTGTGCCGTTCTTCACTTAGCATTTCTACTCGCTCAACTCAACTAACAGCATCTTTCTTTTATGACCCAGGAATCTCTGCAATCTTGCTCCAAGGGCATAGCAGTGTTTATTGACAGGGTCAATAAACTTTTTGACGTCCTAAATTCAAGAAAAGGGGTGAATACTGTAGCTTCAAAATAACTTCATATCTTATATACAGAATAACCAAAAATAACCTTTGCAAACCATACTATGTCTATTGTCTCGTCTCATGCCGTGTCTTTACAAACAAGATCGGTTAACGACTCAAATCCATGGAGAAGGCTCCTCGGTGCAGGAGACCAGGAAATGGAGACCTTACTTGGCCAGCTGTATTGACTGGATAGCAGGATGGCAGTTTAGGTAAATTTAAAGAAAAAAATAAATATATAAAATTAATCAATCTCACCTCCACCCATCTTCAAAGTTCTAAGCGCAAACCCCCCTGCCTAAATGGCTTGTGCTATCAGGAGCATCCTATACATCCAGTGTGGCCAGGTTGAAGTATATGTGGCACTGGCCAGTGTGTGCAGTGTGGCCAGGTTGAAGTATTTGTGCACATCCAAGATCAATCAAGATTGCGTTGAGGTAATCCAAGACACATCACATATATGCCAGTGTTGGCCAAATAAATGTGTCAGACAGAGACCACTGGGTCAGCCAATTAAAATCACTAACGACTTTTTACATCTGCTTTGCGTAGAACCTCTTCTCTGTGATCCGGAGCAAAGGAAGGCAAAAATATAACTCGAGTGCAGTGGACTGCTGCACTAAGGGGCGTGAGTGTGACACAGATGATGACGGCTCAGGCAACGACTTTCAATTGTGAGGGAGATGATTCAATTCCCCCTTCTGTCTGCCTTGGAATCCATCCCTCAGGTCACGGCTCCAACCCTCATGATGACAAAACAGCCTCCCTCAACCCCCAGCTTCAGAGGTCATTGTGGAGGACCAGGTCATCTGACAATTTAAAACACACACAGTCCCTGCATTTCACCTGATTCAAGTCATAATATAGTATTTGAAGCCTTGCCATGAAGAACCATACCATAGTCCAAGTCCAAAATTCACCATGTGCAGGCTGGGTGCTGAGATTAGGGTTCGCAACAGAGAATTCTCTCTAATGAACCATGGAAAGGTGCTAGAAAAGAAGCTGTCTTCATTGACCAGCTGAAACTTTATTCGATGTTTGTTTGCTGATGTTGCTGTTATTTATAACAAATCAAACAAATAATGAAAAAAAAAAAGACGGATATAATCAATAAAATCTTACCAATTCTCATTTATCAACGTTTTCCATCTTACCTTCACCTTTGGTTGGCTGATTAAACATGTGCCATATAATTAGCATATGCCATAACTTACAACATAATGCTGGCCTGGCACGCCCTCCCAGTGACGTAACACCTTTGGCGTTGCTGTCGCTGGTCTGGCCAGCTGCTGATCGGGCAGGACTTTTGAATTCTCCCAAACTGGGGAACTGAGCAGCTCCAACAGCTCTCAGTCCTGTTCAAGCAATTGACTTTGTGTCACATACGTCAGAGCAGAGGAAAGAGTAGTGTGATTGGTTGCGCTTTGAGAAATTTAGTTATACGGGCTCTTGGTCAGACCAAAGTCTCGTAGAGCTTTGAAAGTCGATGGCAATCAGGCTAACATAATGCTAGCCTGGCACGCCCTCCCAGTGACGTAACACCTTTGGCGTTGCTGTCGCTGGTCTGGCCAGCTGCTGATCGGGCAGGACTTCTGAATTCTCCCAAACTGGGGAACTGAGCAGCTCCAACAGCTCTCAGTCCTGTTCAAGCAATTGACTTTGTGTCACATACGTCAGAGCAGAGGAAAGAGTAGTGTGATTGGTTGCGCTTTGAGAAATTTAGTTATACGGGCTCTTGGTCAGACCAAAGTCTCGTAGAGCTTTGAAAGTCGATGGCAATCAGGCTAACATAATGCACAAGTTACCGGTAATGCCAGTAACTTGTAGGACTGTAGGACTACAAAAGTTTGAGACATCGCTCTAAACTGTGTGCTGATTGGCTAAACCGTAGAGTAACCGATGGAAAGGCAGCTAGGGGGGTTTGGTCCAGACTACGTGCGGAGATGAATGTTTAGCGGAGGTACGTAATATAGGCTCACTTCATTTTTCCTTCGGTCGGGTCGGATTTGGGTTATTATCACGGCATATTTTCGTGGGTTGGGCGGGGCGGTTCGGATATCCTAACGGGCTGGTTTGGGGCGGGTGCAAAAAAAACCTGACCTAGGGATGTGGGAACCAATGAGGAGCATAGGTTGTACTCTGTTGAATCCATGCAATGGTACTCTAACGGCCGATTCACACACAAACCTGTGCGTGAGCGGTGCGGGCGCGGTTTTGGGGCGATTTCATTTAGAATACATGTTAACAGGTTAGGTCATTCAGACTGCACGCGTGTTCTGCGCGGCTCCTGTCCGGTTTCTGAGCGGTGAACCGCGCAGCTCCCGCGCTGCTTTTTTGAAATAGAAACAAGTTCTATTTTTCCAAGCGTTTTCAGCGCGGTAAGCGGGACTTGCGCGGTGTCCATAGATTTTGAATGCAGAGCTCGGGCAGCCGCTTCGTGCAGAACACCGCAGAGACAATTTCTTGTGTGAATGCCCAAGCCCAGAGGCACCGCTCACGGACCGCCCCGCTCCCGCACCGCGAACGCGCAGTTTGTGTGTGATTCGGGCCTTAGCAGGTGGCCATACCTCTTCTTGAAATGCTTCACAGGGCATGACTACTCTGAGAGACTCCTGCAGTAACTGTATGTTCACACCAAGACCTAATAAAGCTATAACATCGCTTTTGTTGCTCAAAAAAGCAGCTGCTAAAATTCGCTCAAATCACTCACGACGTGCCAGTTCAAATTCACAGCTGAAACGCGTCAAAGCTAATTTAACTTTTTTTAGTCGCTCAACTTTTACAGCTCATAGCTTTTGTAGCTTTTCTCGCTCTTGCCCATATAGAGTGAATGACTTCCGGTGATTTTACAGCTTTAGTAGCTCTTGGTGGGAACGTACAGTAAAAGCATGAATGGGATATTTCACCTGGAGTGGATACCTCAAATGAGACGGAAGCTCCTTTAAGATTTACAACATCTTGCCTGATGGTCCTGAGTGCCAGCACTTCCTCCTTGGCATTTAGATCAAGATGTCTGGTAGCTGCTAGAAGGGGGATGGTTCCTTTAGAGCCATCGTCCAATATGGCATGTGTGTGTAGTGTCTTGAAATACAACATAGTGCAGCTCTTCCTTGCTAGGTAAAAGAACCACCACCTCAGAGGTTTGTGCATCTATGGCAGATCGTGTTTGCACACACAAAGTGTGCATCTTCTCATATATCGCAGAGCATGACTTGTCACTTATGATATCTCAACCTCTCATCAATTTTATCAAAGCAATCTCAAAAGACCAGAGCACCCTCTCCAGGCTGTCACTATCAAATACGCATGCATCTGGGCGAGAGAGGTTTACAGCTCACTCAATGAAGGCTACATCAAGGCAGCCACATTCCTCCTGAAAAACCTGCCCTTGGCTAATGAAGTAATCTCCTTGTCTGCACTGTCACCATCTTTAATGCAGGATCGACATATCTGTGCTGCATTTAGTTATTTTGCCAAGTTCTGCCAAATACCATTATGATGAACTGGGCCAGCTGGATGAAGAGGTGGAATACCAGATTGACATAGACCTTGAAGCAAAGGCCAAAGGTTTTGATGATAATGAATCTCGGATTGATGTTGACTGGTGGAAGGAGGTATTTTCAATGAAGACGGCAGAAGGGGAAATCAGATTTCCCCAAGATCTCTTGGGGAAGTTGGTCAGGGCACTATTGTCAGTGTTCACTGGCCCTCTTATTGAAGGCTCTTTCAACATCATGGATGATATCATTGAAAAAGATAGGGTCAAGCTGAGTGTTGAAACCTATGAAGGCTTTGCGGTCACATCTGAAGGCAACAAGGGAGACAGCCTCAACAATGAAAATCAGTGCTCAACTGAGGAGTTCATGTTTGTCATCTTATGGCAGATAAGTTATCTGAAGAAACGCAAGGACAAAATAAGCCAAGAGAAAAAACAATCCAGGAAGCAGTAAAGGTCCTAGAAGCAGTGAAAGTGTAGCCTGACATAGCCTGACCATAATACTGCTGTTCATCCGTATTCATGGTCTGGAGGTTCTTTAACCTGACGCAATTATACTGTGGAGGGGAGGGCATTCACTTCTGGTTTGAAACGATTGGACAGCTCGTCTCATCAGCTTCGCTTATTGGCCGGTAGACTCTCTACCGATGTAAACACGCCCCAGAAGACAGTTTCCAGACCATGGATACGGATGAACATTCGTATTATGGGCGGGCTATGTCAGGCTACGCTGACTAGCCTATATGAATTATGTGAAATGTGAACCCATAAATGTTTCTAAGATGTAGCTTCTAGCCAGCTTGCAGCAAACATGCTAGCTGCGTGTTGCAATGCAACATAGCATCACACAGTTAAGAGACAGTTAGTACGGGTGCACTGAATGGGCATGTATGCTTGCCAATGGTTAAGCAAATTCACTAGGATAGTCTTCATCAAGAATGTTACCGTTAGCTTTGTGACTGTAGGCTACTTTTTACCTACATCAGCATTCAGCTTGACAGTGATTCTCGTCACATAGTTTAGCTAGGTAGAAAAGGCTGATTGATCAGTCGGTACAATGAAAAAAAAATGTCCTTAAATAAACCGCTCCCAAATATTAACGTCAGAGCTGCTCTTATTTTGCAAAATGCATGTCTTAACCGCGGTTTATGAACGGGAAATTACAGTAGTCCCTTTTTCTTCTGTGATTGGGTACCGAAAGCAGACGAGAAAAACGGTCATGGTCACCATTCTGCTTTGCAGAGTGAAATAAAATAAGCACGCAAAGGAACGTGGGAACTCCCAGGCTACTAAGTCTGAGCCAACTCATACTGCGTACCCCTGGTCAGGACCTGACGTGAGATTGATTGTATCCACTGCTGCTCATGTTCATATTGATAAGTACCACACTTCGTGTAAAAAAAAGCGTACACCCTGTTTTCTGTCATACGATCGCTTCATAAATGAGGGCCAATGTGATTTTATTTTTTTCTCAGTTTGTTTTGCACAGTTGAAGTGTATCTATGATAAAAATTACAGGACTCTCATCTTTTTAAGTGGGAGAACTTGCACAACTGGTGGCTGACTAAATACCTTTTTGCCTCACTGTGCTGTGGTGTGACCATGCATTAACAAGTCACTCAACGACTTTCATATTATAATAAAAGGTAGTAATAGGCCTAACTCTAGTTTTTGGCAGATAGGGAAGCATAAGCTGTTTGTAAGCCTTACTTCATGATAGCCTGACCCAGAGCGGTCTTGCGCGGTGTCTATAGATTTTGAATGCAGAGCTCGGGCAGCCGCTTCGCGCAGAACCCCGCAGAAACAATTTCTTGTGTGAATGCCCAAGTCCACAGGCACCGCTCACGGACCGCTTACGGACCGCCCCGCTCCCGCACCGCGAACGCGCAGTTTGTGTGTGATTCGGGCCTGACAGTTAACCCAATGGGGCAGATTTCTAAACTGTTTTTTCAGCAACTAAACACGCTCAAAATGTCACCCCAAAAGTTATGTAACATCATCAGACACATTACAACACACATTATGCAGTGGTTACAAAGCCATTTTGTAAACAAACTATATTGGGCTGCTAGCATAAGCACACAGTTTTAACCACTTTTCCAGCCATTTGTAGCCATACACAATACAGTTCTGTGTTGTAATGTGTCTGATGATGGATACCACAGGCAACAAGTCTTTCCAGAGCCACCTCCTTTAATAAAACCAACGTTGAGGCTTTCTTCAGTCGGCTGGGGGAGATAATCCAGCGGAACCATTTTGATGGTTCTGTATGTAATGCGGATGAGACAGGCGTCACCACTGTTCAGGCACTATCACGAGTGGTAGTGTAATGGAGGCCAGCTAGCTCGGCTAGCTTGGCGGCAGTATGTGTAAATCCTCATCACCCAATTCCATGGGCGCTTCTAACAGCTGAGTTAGAAGCTCGGGCTTTTAGCTCAGTTGGTTAGAGAGTCCCACTCCCACGTCGGGAGTTTGTAGCTTGCGGGGTGGTGGGTTCAAGACCCGTGTGCAGTGCGGACCGCCACCGGCTACAGTAGCACGCCGGGGGGTCAAGCAGGTGGGAGCCATGACCTCAGGTGAGAGAGGCGTATTAGTCTCTGTTGCATATGTAGTGCAGGCTCTGGGGAATACCATTTCTCCATTCTTTGTGTTCCCCCAAAAGAATTTTAAGGAACATTTTGTACAAGTGCTGGAAGTGCTAATAAATCTGGCTGGGTGCAAGAGGAGGATTTCCTGTCATTTCTTTGTCACTTTGTGAAACATACCAAGGTCAGTCCAGAGAAAAAGGTCTTGCTCCTGCTAGACAATCACTCCTCGCACATCTCTGTGAGAGCCGTCGATTTTTGCAAAGGCCAGGGCATTGTTCTTCTTACATTTCCCCCTCACTGCAGCCATAAGCTCCAACCGCTGGATCGTAGTTTGTTTGGTCCATTTAAGAAGATGGTCAACGCAGCCTGTGATGCGTGGATGAGGATGAATCCCGGTAAACCGATGACAATTTATGACATCCCCGGAATTGTGAGAATTGCCCTACCCTCGGCTGCAACGCCAAGAAACGTTCAGGCAGGTTTCCAGAAAACAGGAATATGGCCTTATCATCCGAACGTTTTCCA
>JAODXP020000019.1:36504486-36520888 GCA_027497455.2 Sardinella longiceps | reverse complement strand
CAGCTCTACCAAGAAAACTGAGCATTTAAAATAATGAGTCATGAAAGGAATAAATATCATATATTGAGCTAAGAAGCATACATAGGGAAGAGGATCAGCAGTCATTCTACTACTGCTGCCTCATTTAGAAGTCAGCTGTGGGCACAAATGGAATGGGAGACTTTATTCTTGAGCAGACTTCTAAAGGAGACTAATGCACTCACCAGAGCCCTGCTTCCTCTTCAGCAGGGAGGCACTCTGAGCGTTTGTGGCCATATCCAGTGCTAGTTTCTTCTCATTGTTCAGGAGGTCTGTCCTGGCATCTGTTCACACACACACACACACACACACACACACACACACACACACACACACACACACACACACACACACACACACACACACACACAAAATATTCAACTCCCTTGCAATGATACTGAAACCTGATACTAGGACAGATAAAGTCACATGCAACAGGAATAGGAGATGGTGTGACAAATAAAAACTCAAAAAGGACCAGGAAGCACTGCACAATGGACTTAACCTTTTAACACTGGTCCATGGATAACAGATGTGAAATAGCCATTTTGCCTTATTCTGGCACACTTGCATTTTGTGTTTACTAACAGGGCCTATGCATTGTCCATGTCAAATACACAGAAGATATGCAGTACAAACAAACAATAATCTCACTCTTGTTGAGCAGCATCTCCACGATGTCACTATAGCCTTTCCAAGCAGCTGCGTGCAATGCTGTGTCACCCAGTTTATTCTGCAACAGAGAGCCAAGACAAAACTATTATTTAAAACACAGATGCATTTTACAGTCACAGCTGCAAATACTGAAAATCCACACAGAAATCCAAATCTAGAAAGCAAATTCCAATTCTATTCCAACCTCTCCAGCTATAGTCAAACTTTAAGCATTTTAGCTATTCAAATGAGAAATGGAACTTGGAAACATTTGCAAATGTGTCAAAAATGCACATATACACTTGATTTGCTTGAGGGGGTGAATTAACTTTCAATATGCATGAGGTTAATGTGATTTACGTGGACATGGACATGTGTGACTGACAGGTAACTGACTTTCCCAGGCCTGTTGCTGTCGCTGTTGTAGGTCAGTGTTTGTGTACGTGTGTGTGAGTTTTAAATACATGAGGTAAAAGGTAAACAAGAAAAGCACTCGGAGAGTGCAGACCTCCACCAATATGGTCACTAACACAATATAGTAAATTCAAGAATAGCTTCTTCCTTGAGCAAAGACACACCTCTCATCCTACATGAAAATTTCATCCAAATCTGTGCATATTTTGTACACAGACAGACAGACAGATACTGACGAAAACATAACCTCCTTAGCGGAAGTCATGAAAATTGTGGATTTCTGTAAATCTGAAGACAAGACATGATTTGTGTTTGGTGTAGTACTGTATGGGGAATACATCTGATGTGATGTTTGAAGGTTCACTCACCTGTTGGTTCAACTCAATGTTAGGCTGGCTCAGCAAAATCTCCACCACATCTGCACAGAGGGTATACATATTACTCACAGACAGGTATGAGACACCACAGATCTTTTACAGTTTGCTAATTCAACTGATATCCCCACCCCTCATCCACTCCACTCTACACTGACCCATCAACAAAGACTAGAGACACCATATGTAAATCTTTAAATTACAGATGAGAAATATCAAGTTATCAAGTATCAAGTTTGACTGCATTTGAGTTTTTCACTCCATATTAACACTTTATTAACTTCTTCTTTAAAAAATACAATAATACTCTGATTTACTGCATGTGCCATCAACTAAACATCAAATGAGCAAAAAGCTTGCTAAATTAGACAAATTAACTTAGTTAAAAGCAATATTACAGTCCAAAATACATGATAAAAGTAGAACCAGTTTCAGTAGACTACTTTTCAGTGTTTGAATGTGCAATGAGCGTACTGTACCTCTGTGTCCTCCATGACAGCCCCAGTAGAGGGCAGTGTTCCCTGCCTTGTCCAGCCCATTAATGCCCACCTTATTCTCCAAACACTCTCTTAGCCAGCTCAGGTTACCTGCAACAAACACACACACAAACAGCTCCACTTAGACTCACACACACACACACACCTGGACACACAACTATGGCCGGTCTGCCCATATTATTTTTTTCATCGGCCTCTGCTACTCACCGCGTTTAGCTGCCTCATGCATGGGGTTATCTATGGATTCGGCCTGTTCAGCCACTGGGAAAGGGAGAGAAAGGAGAGGGGCAAATCACTTGGTTTTTGTGGAGTACATTGTTTGTACAGGCCAAAGCTTAAGAGGCTTATTCTAAAAACTAAAGACATCATGCATGCCCTGTTTTTAAGAATGTGGGTTATGGGCAAGAGAGTGTGTCTAGTGTACTTTATTGAGTACGTGTTTAGCTGAGAGACTGTGCCCTGCATGTTGTGTTCATGGGAGCCTGCACACATGCCTGTTCAAATGTGTGAAATCACACTGAACATGAAGTGTCTTCTCAAAAAACTCATACCAAAAAAAGTCCAAACAATGAAGTCAAACATTCTCAAAGAAAGCTAAAGGTTACAAATCAGGTGATTGAGACTTCCCTTTCACTGAAAACCTATGATTAGTGACATTTACAGCCCGACACAGTCTTCTGCTTTCCCCAACTCTTGGTCTCGCATGACTGGGAACAGTACTCTGGGTCACTGTGCTAGGCTGAAGGTGAGCTACCATAATCCAATTAAACACCAAACACAGAGAATGACATGGTAATTTGAAGTGGGACTTTCAGGATTAACAGTTTTAACAGATTCAAATGAGCAGCAAGTAGAAGACTTGCTTGTGTGGAACTGTTTCTCAAATTAGGATTCAGATATTGTAACCTCATGCACAGCACATAATGGTTTCCAGCAAGATATTTCTGTCCTAATTCAGCTAGTAGAGGAACCCTTTGACAGACAGTCCCCTTACTGTACATCAGTTTGACAAATATAGCAGTATTGACGGTTTAGCAATGCAAACAATATAAAAGATGGAAAAATAAAACACATTAGCTACAGTTCAACCTGTACAAAATGTACTGTATTACTAGAGTTGTGATTGGTTCATGTCTGAATTGATCATCTTCAGCATAAATAATGTCTGCATTATAAGACTAATGTCATGCCACTACTCAAGCCACTGCTTCCCAGGATAATGTCATCTAGTTAGTTGTCAAAACAGAGGACGTGAAGGATGTGTTTTTGTGTGTTGAATGTGTACACTCACCATAATTACTGGGTATAAGGCCAGTTCTTCCTCGGCATGTTCCCTTCCACCAGTTACTGTCACTCTGTTAAAGACATTAATATTGTTCTTTATTTTTTATAGGATTTGTAGTTTTGTACATATACACAGGCATATGAACACATAGACATACATACTGTACACACTACATTTAAATACTATTGTCTGAAACAATGTCTGAAAATGTGTTACTCAACATTTCCTGTGTTAAGGAGTGTGTAATGAGGAGGTATGAAGAAAGTGAGAAAAATACTGCAAAGTTTGTGTGTGTGTGCGCGCGCGCGGGGTGTGTGTGTGTGTGTGTGTGTGTGTGTGTGTGTGTGTGTGTGTGTGTGTGTGTGTGTGTGTAAAAGACAGCATGTCAGGTAAGGTTCATCGGGTGCTGACAGTATGTGTGTGTGGGGTGTAATGTGTCAAATGTGTGAAAAGTACAGCAACCTATGTCTGGTGGGGACAAAAAAACTTCACAAGTGGTGGTGAGTTGCCCTTTGAATTCATTACAAGGCATAACATAGTGTGTAATGCAATAGCACTGATGCGACAAAAAAATACATATTAAAGTACTTGGCATGTTAACTGTTAGACACACTTCAATTCATTACTATTGAAATTCTGGGCACTAATTTGATTGAATGCATCAACACACTGACATGATGGCTACCTAATGTCGTTTTGTAAACCTGCAAGATTTAACATCAGAAGGCCAATCAGTACCATATCGTCTGGAAAATCTCACAGACATAAAGTTTGCAGATTTACATAACATGGTTTGACAGAAAAACAAAAATCATTCAATTAATCATTCAGTTTTCTGTCTGTAAAAAAGCACATGCAAGTACAAACACACACATACAGAATGTCTCCTCTCACACGCAAAGACTCAACGTACCGTGTCTGAAATGTATAATATATCCCCCTCTTCGAAGTACAACTCATCTGGCTGTAAAATAAAATGTACATTTTACATTTTATGTCATGTTTTAATAACAATATTGAAAAATATTTTCCATGGCAGTGCACATCATGGTCATCATAACACAACACCAAACCACCAGTGCAATTGAAAAATACTCACTGTTCTGGGGTCAAAGGTGAACATCGCCCTGAACACTTTCACCTGGCCTAAAATACACAGAAATATTAGGTCAATGTTAATGCATCTAATGAATGGAATAACAGATCAGAAAGGTGATTATGAACAGTCTTTGAATCAGTGGTGGTAAAGGAGTAACACTGTGAAATTACTAGTATCTTAGTATAGGCTATATTATATTAGGAAAGTCTGTAGGTCGCTGGTACTGAACAAATCAATTATGTTTATGTATCCAAGAGCACATAAGTAATACCAAAAAATTAGCAACTTCGACCTTTGAACTGACACTACAAAATCAGTATGCTGACTTATTTTACTAATATTTCTGAAAGAAGGAAGTATATAAAAAAATCAGTCTAGCACGGAAACCATGGCAAATGAGAAACACACAGGGAAGCCACTTGGGCTGTGTGTAGGGGTTGCAACATAGGAAACATGTTTCAATGATTGATCAAAACGAGTCAGTTATTCCTCTACTTAAGTGATAAAGCTAAGGTGTATTTTCACATTTATTTCCCTGGCAGCCTACCATGGGATCAGTGGCTTACACTACTTCAAATGGGCACATAGAGGGTCAGATTTGGTAGCAAATTTCCTTGATTACTTTGACATTATAGTGATATCAGCCTACTATCACCATAATCATCTTCCATTAGTCTTACACCTTGCACCTACAGAGGAATCAGAATTCTTAACCATTGATGCTAACAGGGGAGATACCAACTTCAAAGATTCATGGCTGCATTAATTTGCCATTCAACAAATTTGATAATGTAGCCTATAGTCTCTGATATACAGTGCTCAATCCAATGAGTGGAATCAACACATATCTGTCAAACTGCCTCTGAACAATAGGTAGTCTTAAAAGCAATTGCTACGCCTCGGGACATTTAGGGGACTCTTTAGACGTACCTGCCCAGCAATTTGTGACAGCTAGGCAACGTCTAGTTATCTCAGCTAGTTTGTTATAAGGCACTGAAAATCTCGTAAATTATCATTCAAACATCCCAGACAAGGCTGCAACTAACGATTATAAATCTATTGATTAAAAAATGCCGAAGATGTTGGTCTCCAAATGTGTCGTTTTGGCCACTTGGCAATATATTTTGTTCACGTAGAATTTTGAAAGATTACCGTTGCAAAGGTCTGTGTGCTGTGTACAGTAATTACAAGCTGAGATTCTTGGAATTTGAACAAAAAACCTTGTTCACCAAAATGTAAAAAAAAAATATTTTAGACTTCAAAGGATCATAGTTTGAAACTATGGTTGGTTGGAGGTTTGAAGTAGAAGGGCCTTTCTATGCCAAACTGTGAAAGTGTATAAATAAATATACGTGTAATCCAGACTTGTATGCAACCCTACATTCTAAACAGCTCAGCACGCAAAACCCTCTTCACCCATGAAAGGCATCAGACAGACACACAGTATAATTTGGTGAACACACCAATGACGAGGACATATGTCATGGATTGCAATCACAAACACTGGGGGTTTGCATTGCAAAATTGTAAGCCACAAACTGACGCAGGTGTCTGAATACTAATTTATGGTACTAGGAAAGACATTAGCCTCATTCAAACCTCAGCCTCAAGCTCAAGAGCAGGCAGCTCTTAAGATACATCTGCAACAGTTTTACACGAGGGAGATGTAACACTTGGCAGAAACTACATTTGCTCCTTACACTTCCAGGACATTACAATGGTAAATGGACTGCATACACATGCGATGCACGCATGCGCAAACACAGACGGATAGTGGAGACTGCTATGCAAGGTAACCAACCTGCTCATCGGGAGTAGTTACTGAGCTCCCTATGCCACTATCACAGTCAAAAGGGTATTCACCTTGTCTTTGGCTTGTTACATACACTCAAAAAGAAAATATGTGAACCCCTTTGACTTTTCTTGTTTTCTGCCATCATTGATCACTATGTGATCATCATGTAACTCACCAGTATGTGCTGAAGCCAATACAACAAAAGAAATTATTGCATGTCGTTATCGAAAGACATTTCAAAGGTTCTGTGGGAAAAACTAAGCAAGTGATCACATGTTGATCTTTTGCAGGAGTACACTAGGCAACTTTTTGAGGCATTTTTGTCTGAGAATTTTGGTACCATCACCAAATGTTTTTAGATGACAGTCATGTGATGGGGTTTATTCCCACCATAAAATAAAAGAAAATCTAGTTACAGCATGACATTTTGCATAATTAGCATGTTACAGTAGTGCCCGAAAGACTTAGTTTTACGACAGATATTGTACAGAGTCCCTTTCAGCCACGGCGTCTGATACCGGTGACTCAGATCTGCACAACCCTGGGAGGATTTTCAAGAGGTATTTTCGTCCATTCTTTTTTCACTTCAGCCATATTCAAACAGGGTCTGAGGTGAATGGTTCTATCCATTTCTATGGGTGATGGTCATTACTCTGATTTTTTCCTTAAAGACATCAAAACAGCCACAAATCATGATGCTACCTCAGCTTCACTAGAATTGCAGATATCTCTCCATGCATGGGATCCTGCTCTCATGATAAACAAGAGTAAGTGGGGATGCTGTTACAAGGAATAGTTCCCTATTTCTTATTTTTACAACAGATCTATTTTGGTCCAATGTGCTTGATGAGGGATTTAGGTATTAGCTCTAGCAAGGCTAGCTGTGATTTCAGAATCTCATCATCGAAGACAGGACACCCAGCAATGAGCCATGCAAGTTGTCTAGTTCAATTCACATGTGTTTTCTTTCCAGGACTGATTGTAAGGCAAGAAAAGATGAATACATCTGTAACTTCACCTCTCCTCACAAGGGGTGTGCAATGAACACTGTCTATGACCTTAAAAAAAAATCATATGGCATCACATCCTGCATGGGGCTAACGTTAACTTATTATGATGATTCCAACTGGACCTTTCAGACACTACAGCATTACTAACGTTACCCTCAAATCTCTTTGTTATTACCAGCATTTCATTGCTTGCAATCAGTCTTTGCAAAGCCTTTAAATGATGATGCAATTGTGTTAAACAAGCATGTAGGCATTATGGAGGCATAACAAAATGATGGTTTACTGAATAATACAAAAACATTTTTCTACTGGGATAATCGAAGATATCACAGAAGATATCCTTACGTCCCGTCACCGGCTCTAATCACTTCGTCGAGCTACAGTATGTATGAATCGGAAATGCATTCCTCAATGGCGCAGAGCCCAGAAAATGCTGAGTATGGAGAGGAGAGGTGCTATCGCATTGCCAAAGTGGCCTAATAAGTTTACGCATGTTTGTAAGATTCTAATCTGTTGGCTTTAGAAGAGGCTGTCCATTCTCGTTAAAAATTAACGTTATTATATTCTTGCTGCAGACATTGCATGACCATGCAGGCTGCAATCTCAAAGCACTTATAATATACTACTACAGTACACAGATTTTCATCATCGACAAGAGAGTTAACGTAACGTTAACGTAGCTTCATCACTTGCCTCATGAATTCATCTACACTTACAAACTTTGCCGAACTTAGCTGCGTTTCCGATATTTATTGGGTCGTGAACTTATTAGCCTCCTGTATGGTAAGTTAGACCTAACATTACACGTTTTAACGTATTACGTGCTTTGAGCTGAAATAGGGAACTAAGTAACGTTAGTAGGCTTAATCGACGGAAAATCCTAAAGTTTTAAGTACTGGATAGGTTATTAACATTGCGCAAAAGCCTGTTGTTATAACCCGGTTGTTATAAACTTTATTAAAACTTATCTCACTAAACAAGATAACATGTAACCGTGACACACATCTAGATCCTGACAAGTCGGACAGCATGGGTGTGTTCCCTGTGGCCGAACAGGTCCCAACACAACACTGTAACTAGACGTGCTAATTTCCCAAAGAGCGTACGCACTATCCAATGCAGGTTTGAAGAGCATCTCCGGATAAAAAAGTCTGTTTGGTGTTATTGCCTACCTGGTTTCGCTGGTTTGGGAGGAGGTTTTGACATATTAGGGAGCTAAAAGTTCCTACAATGAAATAGTCTTTGGTTGACAGTTGTCTAAATTTCCGTGCTGTACTCGGGATAGACAAAACGAGGAAGTAAAGAGAAAACGAACTTCAGTCCACAAATGCGGAAAACGCGCCGCACGCATGCGCAACTGTTCTTTCTACCATAGCCTCAGGCCAGTCTCAGGAAAAGGCCTGAACTTTGTTAGTTTGCACACATTAGCCTACCTTAAAGTTGTGACTGACAACACCGTAGAATCAGTTGTTGTTCAAAAATACAGCTTCATCTGCTCAACGGAGACAAACTGTGATATCAAATACCATAATAACTACAATCAGGTGGCATGATCAGCTCATCTGGATCAGCATTGTTTATCAGAGTTGGAAACTGTAGCCACCAAAAGGCCAGGGAGGGGTTTTGGTTCTGTTCAGATCAAATGAAATTGGATAATTTGTATGATAGCCTAAAGTAAAAGGATAGAGAGATTGATTGAATAGATTCATGATGTAGTACAGTAGGCAATGGAAAAATAGAAATGTTGTAAGGTGGAAGTGGTAGAGTGTGTGCAAAATGGATGTAATGCCAAAAACCAGTATATAAATTCATAACTATAACAGGTTTAATTCATATCATTCATATCGGGCTACTAATTAAAAACCTTCCTTACTGTGATTGAAATGGTCCCTATGGCTGGTTTGACAAAGACGGTGTCAGGCCAATGCTTCTTACCATAATGGCACAAAGAATGATTTGTGCCTCAACCCAGAAAACTATCCTTTTCCACTCACAATCTTTTGAATACACCTGAAAGAGTGCCTTAGGGTCAGTAGATGTTTAACAGTGTTATGTGGTAATGCATGATGAAGGAGGGAAGTGCTCTTGTTCGTTAAGATGCATATTCATTATCTTTGGCCGTTAGTGTCTTTAATAGTGCAGACCAGATAATTAGTTCTGGTCACTGTAGTTTATGCTAAATGTTCTGGACCATTGACTTGTTTATTACCTCTTCTGAAAAAGACGACAAGGCCCCAAAAGAAACTAACTGGCGGCAAGTAAAACATTTGTGATACCTGCCAAAGAGTTCTGGGAGCCCAAACTTCCACCTCGGCCATGATGATGGTTATGACTGTAAACAGAGAAGGCATAGCCTACGTTCGTTTGTCTCTTACACTTCTAAACTTAATGGTGCATGTTGAGCTCATTATTATGGATGCAAATGAACACACACACATACACCTTGTTTCTAAAAATGGAAGACAAGTTTGCATATATTTGGGTTTTTGTATAGGCCTTTGTCAAAGAATATTTCACATTCTCAACCAGTGAGAGATCACTCCTTGTCTTTATCTATAAATTCTCATTCCTATTGCCCAGACATGACATCAGTATTATTGTAGATACAGCCTTGACACACACACACACACACACACACACACTTCTAACAGCGTGTGGTAACAAGTACCTCCAACTACTCCCATATTTACTCTTTCTCTGGCCTGTGGCCCTGGGATTGCACTCATTACACAGATTCTCCATACCAACCAGTCTTTCAGAGTAAACACACACACACATGCATAACAAAAACTGAAAGGATTATTGTCAGAGAAAAGGATCTTTAAAAATTCAAAGCAAACAATCTTCTCTGCACAGTTAATGTCTGGTAATAAGTTATCATTCTGTAATAGCAGAGAAATTCTAAAAGAATCGAGTGTACTGTACATGACTAGATCTCAACCCTAACCCTAACCCTGACTGAGTGAGACGGAGAGATAGAAAAAAGGAAAGCACATAATGGCTGTACTTTGGGAGAATACTGTATAATAGCAATGATAATGAAAGACAGATGGAAAAAAATACGTGAAAAAATGATGTTGGTTGAATGAGGGCCTCTGTATAATATAGACATGGTTAGATTCTTACAAGACCAGGGATGTAGTGGGGGCTAAACACAGTGACTAAATACAGTGTGTTTATCTAATGTATCCACCAAATACAACTTCTAACATTGTCAAATCCCACATTTTTTCTTAATCGGAAATTCAATACCACAGCAATAATCTTCCATCATCACACATGTTCTGCATGTCTTTTAAAACATCTGATTCTGGGGGCGACATAGCTCAGCGAGCTGGTGCGTCATACCGCAAATCGGGGGACCCGGGTTCGATTCCGGTCTGAGGTCATTTCCCCATCCATACCCTTCTCTCTCTCCCACTCATTTCCTGTCACACTCTCTACTGTCCTATCAAATTAAAGGCACAAAAGCCCTAAAAAAATATATCTTTAAAAAACAAAACAAACAAAAACATCTGATTCTCCATACTGCGGCCCACTTTGCAGTAACAAAGTTCATAGTATACCCACCTCTTTTTTTACCACTGTAACACTATACACGACACCTTTGGCTGAGATCCTTTGTGTACAGTAATCAACTCCCACTTAATATAGCTTATGACGCATGACTTGCAAATAGTTGTAAGTTTATGTGACAACAACACATGAACATCTGATTGGGCCTGAGATATTTTTACTCAGAACATTCATATGGCCGCTTCAACAATTATCTTTTGAGGTGCACTGGGTGCCGTCCTTACCTGAAGTCATAAGTATGTAACAGCGTCTTAATCAGTAGGAATGAATGTGTATACGCTATGTATGCGTGTGCGTGCTAAGCGTGTGTTTGAATGGGTAAATAGTGAAAGTGTGTGTGTGCTTTCAGTGTGTGTGAATGTGTAAATACTTGTGTGGGCATTGAGTCAGTGGAAACACAAGTGACGCATTAATGGCGAGAAATAGAGGCACAATGAAAGTACCAATTTAAATACAAAGGCATTAATGATTAAACTTCATTTGTTCATACAGAACACACAGAAACACACACACACACACGCGTGCACACATACACACACACACACACACACACACACACACATACACAGGCACGAAACCTCACCTATAAAAGCTCCTCCCTGTGTTGGGAGAAAAGTTAGTGCTCAGTTGGAGTTTGAGCTGTACTTCTCCTTAGATCCAGAGCATCAGACACGCATCTCTCTCTCTCCCTCTCTCTCACTAACTGGACATGAAATCTCTAAGCATCTTCTGTCTTGGGTGTTTAGGTGAGTTTCTACTCATGGGCACCTGTGTTCATGTCTGCAAGCCTGTTAGTCTGTGCATCTGTGAGTCAGGGAGTCAGTGCCATAGGTCTTATAAAAAGCCTGTGTTTATCAGGGGTTAAGCGTAATATTTCATATTTGAGGGGTTAAGTGTAACTTAGACTTTAAACTTAGACAGCTTATCTGTGTAAAATTTGATGAGGTTTTCTGTTTGATTTTTTAACACCACAAGGACTCCAAGTAAAGAATGTGTGCTTGTGTGTGTATGTGTGTGTGTGTGTGTGTGTTGCTATCTGAGTATGGATGGACATTGGGCAGTCGTGCCAGGGCAGAGGTGAGGGGGTCATGCAGGTGTGTAAACAGGTTTCTTTCCTCTGGGAGGCAAACACACTGTAAAAGCCACTGTCAGGGTGGGTATGTACTTGCTAGGATTATGAGTGTGCTTGTTTGTGAATGCGTATGTCTTGAGTCAACCCCGGGTTAATGTTACAGTACTACGTGTGTTTGTGTGTGTAGAAAATCCTTACCTCACAGTTTCTTGGTCCAGTTGGCTAAAGTAAATAAAGGTCCCATTACATTGATACCTTTCTGGTCTTTTGTAGAACGAGATTAAGTGAGATTACGGAAGATTATGGGATGTCTGAGGGTACTGAGCTGGTTGCGAGATTGAGTGTGTTTATGAATGAATGATGCCAACGTGCCAGGGCAGACTAGTTTTGTCAAGGTGTGGCTAAATGCTTGTCTGGGTATCCCTAGTGTGTTTTGAAGGGAAAACATTCTGTGTGGGAGTCATGCTTTGTTCTTGACCTTTTTTTGTGTTCAAGTGTGACTATCCACGTGTGTTTGTGATGCGATGAACAGAACAGTGTGTGCACTTTCATTTCAACATTGTCTGTGGGTGTCCAGGGTAGAACAGTAGAACAGTGATGATACATTGACTGCTATTCACTAGATGACATTCTGTAAGTCTGGGAATAGGATTGGCATAGCTGTGCCTGTGATCAGGATGTGATTTTAACACCCCACATAAAATGTCTTAATCCAGCAGTGTGTACCGTGGTGGAGGCGGTGGGTGTGGCGGTGAGCTTCAGTGCCCATGATTCACTGCTGGGAGCATCCGGCGACCTCCAGACCTCCAGTGAATATGACGACCTTGAGAAGGAGCGGCCAGAGGAGGTTGACATGGGTCTGATGAAAGGTACAGTTTCACTCCAAACTCCAAGCCCAACATTCAATGGGCCTCATGAATACATTTTTTAAAAAAGGGACATTTAGAGCCAATTTAAGAAAATTCTTTGGAAGATGTTGAATTGTAAATGAGGCCCAGTGATGCTAATTATCATGACCTGATAACACTAAAGATGAACATGGAAACATTTGAAATCAAATAGAAACAGCTGTGGTGCCTCATATAAATGTGGATGTTAGTTTGTTGTGGCACACATAAAACTATAAATAGGATACAAAAACATCTACCTTTCTAATATATTCGGCTTCAATGAGATGCATTCATGATGTATATTGTGGTGTGTCACTTTGTCACCTTTGGTCCCTGTCTGAACATTCAGTTCAGCAGCTCAGTAAATTAGGGGAGACGGGAGATGCCGGAAGCGGACGAGGGCGGAGCCGTAGGAAAGGGAAGGACAAAAAGAAAAACCGGAAAGTTTCCAATCAAGCCCACACACCAGGCCAGAGACACTACACCCACTCTAGCTCCCACACCACAGTAGAGGACCTGTGCCTCTCCACACACAGAGACTTCTGTGTCCACGGCTACTGCAAGTTCATGGAGGACCTGATGGAACCTTTGTGCATGTGAGTACATTTCCCGACAGTAATACTATGACAGCATCACATTTCAATATGTATGACAAAATGTACTGTACATACATACAATACATAACACTAACTGTAACTAAATGTCAGTGTCAAAGGATGTGGTTGAAAGTGTGTATGGTGCATCAGAGTTGTGTGAATTGCATAGCTGATGACAGGAATGAATGCTTTTGCTTGAATGGTTAAATGTTTGTTGTTTAATTAATTAAATTGATTATTAAATAATAATTGTGTGATTCTTATGAAACAGCTGTCAAAAGGGGTACGAGGGGAAGCGCTGTGCTGTGCAGCTCATGAAGACTGAACACAGAGAGGAGGCTGAGGAGTCTTATGCACACACTGCCCTGTTGGTCATCGCTGTCATGCTGTCAATCATCAGCTGTTCGGCACTGCTTCTCACCATTTGTGTACAGTACGTAAAGAATTACCTTTCAGATTATTTATCATAATCTGAAAATCATAGAGAATACCAGTATGTATAAGGATTGGAGCAGAGTTTGTCGAAAACTTAATCCAGTTTACCAATACTGATGATGACTGATAATTAATATCTTATTTTCAATTTCCAACATTTTCTGTTGTGTTTTGTTAGCTACAAGACCCAGCGGCGATTTCAGGCTGCTTTCTTCAACCCAAGCAATGAAAAGGAAAACCCCTTGAAAAATGACATGATGGTATGTACATACTGTATATCCCACCTACAACCCACAGATACACAGCTGTGTGATTTCATATAGCCACCTACACTATTACAACTAATAAGAAATCTGTGGATTACTGCCCCTTACCAAAAAATGGCTTCTGCCAAACATTGCCACAAATTTACATTAATACTGTAATTTTTCCGCAAACTAATTTGCATTTGAAAATATGCCTGTACTTATGCTGCAGAAAGCAAACTAATTTGCATTTGTTCCTTAGAACTTTGCCATTACCGGCAAATTGTTTGTTAGATCATTGGTTATTTGTGATGGACCAAATTATTGTTGCATCTTTGCCAGACTTATGCAAACTTTACAGCAAATTGACTGGCAATTCAAAATTGTTGATGATGATGATTCATAAACAGTTCAAGCTATCGAATTGTCAATAAACTAACTATACTAACAATAAGTGCTGCCCTATATGGACTAATCCCTCTAACCCATGCTCTTTACACAGATGTAGGATCCACAGACATACAACACATCCTGTAGCAGCCCGGCAGACACAACCACTCTATTCAATTAATGGATGTTTATTTATGTGTTTACTTATTTATTGACTTTGGCACTTCTGTCTAGTTGACCTTCTAATATCTTATTTATTTCAATATCCTGTATGTATTATTATTATGTTGTCATTGCACCTACGGAGCATTATCATTTCAAATTAAAAGCCTCCAGGCAAAGTTTGGTGTCATGATGTCTTATATTCCATGAAGTCTGAATGTGGGAAGAAGTTATACAGTACATATTGTAAAAAACAACAAAAATTGATTCAAAAGATTCTCATCTCTGGGAAACATTCATACTTTCAAGTTTCCTGGTAATACAGAGGGTCTGGCCATTGAGTAGTAAGAAACAATTGGTTTCTGGGGGTTTTAAGGTGTCAAATCAAGAATATAACATACTTTGCCTTATTTAAAGTCTTCAACGGCCTCCTTAATTCATTGGATAGTGGTAATTTGTCAATATTCATTATATTAGATCTTAGTGCTGTCTTTTACACTATTGTTCATGACATCCTGATATACAGACATACTGTACGACATAAAAAAAATATTCTCACTAGTCTGGTTAAAATCCTACCTCTCTAACCAGTATCAGTCTGTTGTCATGCTCATAATGCAGCATGATGCCACACCAAAGTTAAATATGGTATACCCCAAGGCTGAGTACTAGGCCTCATCATTTTCCTTTTCTATGCTACCCTTTGGTGCAATTATAAGGAAACATGACATTGCTTTTCATTCCAATGCAGACAACACGCAGTTATAGCTCTCGATGAAGCTGAATGACTCCACACCAATAACCAAACTTGATGCTTGTATTGAAGTCTTCGGTTTATAGCCCTGGGTTTTGTAGTGGTTTTGAAACCAACACCCTTAAGAATTATGACTCTCAAATACAGAGGTCAAACACAAAAACAACACACAAACACATCAACAAATGTTGGTATTCTTGTCATTTTATTCCCATTATTTAATTAGTTCAAATGCAGACAATTCTCACTAAGTTTTGTAAAGAAATAAAACAGTAAAAGTACAGTACATTATATACGCAGATGAAGAGTTTGGTTGGTTCTACAGACACAGCGCAACAGGCAGCAGGAGCCCTTTGCGGGGGCCACAACATTCCAAAGGGTGCAGCAGATTATGGAGAGAGAAAGAGATGTAGTTTGTTCAACCTCATTGGGTGAAAACTGATATGACAATATCTTTTTTAGGGACCCCAGAGGTCATTGAATATCCACAGGAGTCCATGGATATATTGCTACGAACTTCACAACCCTCCACAGATATGATACAACCAATGGAACACAGATATATAACATAACCAAACAGGCTGGTTTTTAATATTAAGGATGGATTATCCAAAGGTTAGTCAAAGAATTATATTAGCCTTAAAAGGGTTGCAGTTAGCTTACGGTTGGGGTACAGATAGCCGATTTCTGTGTTGTGTCACAAAATCATGGACAAATCTCTAGAGTAGGAATGGAAATAGTGACCTCATTTTGACCAAGGTACCTAAAGTCAGCTTTTTCACTAGGTACTCACAAAATCCTTGATTTCCTGAAGAAAAACCAAGTGAACTGCAAAGCCACTACACTTCAACGAGAGAGAGAGAGAGGCGCATTAACAGTGACATGATGAAGCCATCTAATACACGTCAAGTACCCCAACCATCTCAGCTGACTGCAAACCCCATTTTATTTTGGCTACATGCTAACCAGGATATTTACAAAGAACTGCAAATGGTTATGCTACAACCCGCAGTATGCTGGGCACCAGCTCCAAAAGTTGGTTATGTTTAGAAGAGATAATGTCTTCTGAGTAACACACAAACTGCATCTACAAATGGAAAAATATGGCACCTTCTCTTCAACAGCGGAGGGAGCCT
>JAODXP020000019.1:36446986-36499486 GCA_027497455.2 Sardinella longiceps | reverse complement strand
TGCGTACATTCAAGTTGAAGTATAAATACGATAGAGTGGGGGAAAAGTTTATAAAGCTAAGCCTACTGTGTAGCATTTTAGTGAGTTACAAGTTAGAACTGAACGCTCCTCATCTTCATTGGGCCGCCGACACTGTTGATTATTATTGTGCATTAAAAGCAAATAATAAGGTCAGTGAGAAAAGCTGTGCTACTATAATCTGGGAGAGTGAGGGAGTGTGGTACGACGCTGATGCCACATGTGCCGACGCAAATCTGCACTTATGGGCATCAGCATTAAGCTCTGCAAGTGTACTGTTCTACTGTTTTACATTAATGTAAAAGTCCACTCGTACAGATGCAGAACTCCAGAAAATAAAAAGAGCAGTAGAAAAGCAATTGGCTTAGTCTTGGGAGTAAAACGCGCTATGATTGGTGGCTACTTTGGGAGGGGAGGAGTCTAGGCTGTACATCTCTCCAATACCTTGCAGTGGGTGGAGCTTATGGGGATGCCCACATTTGAGGCAACAACCACTGTTAGAGCAGTCATTACTTCAATGCAAAATCCACTGTGAAGAGACAGGACAAGACAAAAACGGACAAACACACAAACATGTGCATGAGACAAAGGAAGAGGGGGAGAGGGGGGTTCACGGGACACGACACACAATCCCCAGCCGCCCACGCTTCCCAGCATGCCATGGGAGGGCGAGCAGGCCGAGACGAGGAACCACGTGACACAAGACAGCGGGAGGAGAAGGTTCTGGAACACTCAGACTGCATGCAGCTGTTACGCGGCGGGGAGGCGAGGGGAGGTTAGAGGACTGCACACGTGGGGATGTCCGTGGGTGTCTATGTGTCAGACTAATGACCTGCTGGCACATTATGTGAGAATTCGTTGTCTGTTTGTGCAAACGCCTGCTGGGTGGTGTAGAGTGGACTTGCTCGCTGTGGTTTGTGCTCTTCACCATAAGGGTAATTCCTCTGAGCCAAAGGAATTATCTTGGAATGTATATGCTTGTGTGTGTGTGAGTGTACGTGAGTGTGAGAGTGTGTGTGAGTATGTCAGTACACATGTTTGAGAGTGTGTGTGTTTGTGCAGTTCCTCTGATAGGCTTTTGAAGGCCCATGACCCCTCCCCTCTCCCTTGTGCGCACAGTGACCCCAAACAGTGGGTGTGGCGGGTGTGGCCTGTGGCCTTTTCCCCAGCATACCTTGCAGTGGGTGGTACTGACAGGAATTCCAATATTGGAAGCGAGCACAACAGTGAGTGCGGAGGCCAACTCTATAGTGAATCCACTGTAACAAAAGATATTCTTTATGGTCAGAGTTTCCATTTACACACACACACACACACACACACACACACACACACACACACACTTTTCTTTCTTTCTTTCCGTGGCTTTCTCTCTCTCTCACCCTCTCTCTCTCTTTTACACACACACACACACGCACACACACGCACACACACGCACACACACACACACAAAATCACCAAGAGATACGTACCAACACACATCAACAGAATCAACATGTACAGACATATCAACAGCAGTGAAAACATATTTTCACAGACAGACTCACAAACAAACATCAATTCCCCAGACAACAGTAAATTCAAACCCATTGTGCCTGCATGCAGCCTACGTCATCACAGTGTGTTGCAAAGCACATAAAAACAGTAGCGTGTTCATAAAAAACAGAAAAACATCAGTGTTTTCAATGATCCAATCCATGCCAGTGGGTGGGATGTGTGAAAATAACAATGTGACCATTTCAGTCATTGCTGTGCAAAGTGAGTGGGTTTAAGCGCCAGGTGTTTGCGAGTGTCAGGTCTCTGCACATTCTAAAAGGTGTCTAAGCAGATGAAGGATTCGAAGGCGGAACAGACGAGATTACTGTATCCTTCGCTATTTCTTGGGCTGGAAGGAATGCTGGCTATGTCAATAAATAGGAGTGGAAGAATCTAGAACATTTGACAGGCTTGGGTGTTCTAGCAAGAGGAGCTGAATGTCTGACATAAAGTAAAGGTACACCAGCTCGATGTTAATGTGGACAGGTGAACTGTTGGACTTCACGGGGTGCTCCATGAGTGCAGGTGAGAGCAGGTGTACAGTATCACCTGGTGGCAGGTGTGTGTGAGAGGTGGAGAGTGAGGGACAAACTGGCTCTCTGATGCTGTGAGTTACTGAGAGTTTAGCTGTGAGTTGTGAGGTGTGTCTCCAAAGTTTAGGTGTAAGCTTTTGTTGTGTCATGTGATGCCCTAAGGTATGTTTGCATTAGGGTTAGTGTGTGTGTGTGTGTGTGTGTGTGTGTGTGTGTGTGTGTGTGTGTGTGTGTGTGCGTGTGTGTGTGTGTGTGTGTGTGTGTGTGTGTGTGTGTGTGTGTGTGTGTGTGTGTGTGTGTGTGTCCTCATCTTACCTGGAGGGGGTGATTGGGGTGAGGTCTTTGCCCATGGTCTGAATGACGCGGCGCCCCCACACCCAGAGGCCGGCGCAGATGCCTATGCCTCCATAAAACAGCAGCCAGATGGGCGTGGCAGCGTCCTGCATCACACCGCCCTGCTCGTAGATCATCCACAGCGCCACCAGTGGACCAATGGCATTGCTGCGCACGCAGGAAGAGAGGAAGGGAGGAAGGGAAACCACAAAGAAACATGAGAAGATGCATCTAAGGACATCAGAGAATACTGAGGAGGGAGACCTATGCGCTCAGTTAATCAGACAATTATACACAATTAAACATAATTACAACAATGCACAATTAAAAACAAATCATAACATAAATATATAAATGTATAAAAACAAGATAAATATTGTCCTTGTCCAAGGGATGTCCTTATCCAGATACATTTTCCTTATCCAGAATGCTCACATTTAAATGTGAGCATTCAGGTTTAGGTTTTTCACTGGCCAACAATGACTGAAGAAGGGAATGGAAGAGAGCAGACAGCAGACTTGTGCATATAAGGAGTGTTGTGAATTACCTGACATCATTGCCTCCGTGGGCAAACGACCCAAAGCAGGCGGTGAGGATCTGCAGGAAGTGGAAGAGCAGGAACACCTGCGGCTTGTCCTTCTCCTCCTTGTCCTCCTCCGGGCAGTCTTCCAGTCCACCAGGGGGCGGTGTGCCCAGCTTCTCCGACGCCAGCTTCACGTCCACACCGCCCTCCTCGGCCTCGATCTCAGCCTCGGCCACGGCGTTGCAGTAGCTGGAGTAGCTGTCGTAGCGCACACGCTTCTTGGAGTAGAGCACCGTGTCGCCCACCAGCTTCTCGCTGTCCTCGGTGGCGCTGACGGTGGACTCGGAGCGCAGCGGCTGCATGGGCATGCCGCAGATGGCCGCCGTGTAGCACGTGTAGCTGTTGTTGCGGCGCAGCAGCCGGTAGTTGTTGTCGGCGCGCGAGCTGCGCTCGTCCTCCAGGCGGCCCAGGTGGATCTTGTGCAGGAGGTCCTTGTACAGGCCCGAGTCCTTGTGCACCGTGTGGTACACCTGCCCGTCGCTGCGCAGGTGGTCGAAGCTGAAGCTTCCGTTCGATACGGGCGACTTTAGGCAGCCGTTGGTCATGGAGTGGGTGCGACCTGGAAAAGCAGAGGAGAGCTCTTCAGAGAATAAATGCTTTCTCAAGACTCCAATACTCGCTCAATGTTTTTTTTCTGCCCTCAATAGGACCTTCCAGGCAGCAATCTCTGAAGGCATTATCTTAACCCTAACCCCTTTAACACTCACCCTTAACTTAGATTAGGGGGAGAAGGGCCTTGAAGCCAGCACTGTCTGAAAGGCACCATCTTAACCCTAACCCCATTAATCCTAACCCTAACCCTAGATTTGGGCCTTGAAGGCAGTGCTGCCTAGTAAGCACCATTAAGGGCAAAAAATATACCAAAGACTTCCAATATTCCTGTATGTAACGTGCGTCATTTGTCTTATGGCTTTATAGCGGGAGCTGAAATGGGATCCCATGAAAGCTAAAAGCTCTTACTTGGACAGACGATACTCAAACCGAGGACATCTCGAAATAAATTGATTTACTGCCTAGGGCAGATCTGCGTTGGAGTCAAACGGCAGAAAAGGTCAGGCCCGAATCATTTCCAGTCTTGCTTCAGCTAATGAACACTCACTGCAACATGAACTTGTGGATGAAAACAATACACTCCGTTTCTCTGCTGACTACTGAGACACACACTACTGTCTGCGCTGGCCCACACACATCCACAGAAACTGCACTGCTCCGGCACATTCTGTGTGTAATGGGAGCCAGCTTGATGATAGCTGTGAGGCGCGCGTGTTAGTAAACCTCCACCTCCATGTCTTGTGAGACATGCTAGCACGTGAGACTGGCATTCTGGGGCACCTAGTCATGTGCCCCCCACAAACCCCAACCCCATCCTCATCCCAATCCGAAACCCCCTCTCCTGTATATGGTGCTGTGAGTTGAGGAGTTGAGGCCCCATGATTGACCCAGCCTTGCTGGCCTCCCTGATGACCACTACCTACAGTAAATGATGACCTCCACCCAAATGAACTCCACCCAACTATTGACTCCATCCCCTGACTCTTCTACCCCATTGACTGTTCCACAAACTATATCCTTCCTAACATCTAGCAACTCTCAGACAACATTCTGTATTCATGCTGTTACTCTGTGTAAACCATGGTCAATCTATGCATCAGACTACCGACTATACGGATACTTCATTAGGCCCCTGGTTGAGCCCAAGAGGCATGGGTCTGCCCAAGGTTTCTTCCGAAAAATGAATTATTAGTAAGCGAAGGGAGTTTTTCCTTGCCCCTGTTACTCATGGGTGCTCCCTGTGCTGTCTGTAAAGCGCAGTGAGACAATGTATTGTATATGAGCGCACTACAAATTGAATTGAATTGAAATTGAATTGGATTGAATTGAATCTTAGGGGTGATGCATTGCCCTGTTAGTCAAGAATTCTAGACATACCCCAGCGGAAGCAAACTGTTTTGCTCAGTGAGTACAGCTACTATACGTCTAGCCATCAGTCATAAGGAACTGTGATATTCAGTCCACAGAGGGTCAAAGCCAAGTCTCCGCCACCAGGCCATCATGGTGAGACATTATATGTTCTAGTCTATCTTGTCATGCTATTGTCTTGTGCTCTCCAGGGTGAAGGTTATATTCACACGTGTGTAAGGGGCTTTCTCTATTTCACTGCTGAAATATGACCTCAGTGTGAGCTAGGCCACAGCCACACACCATCTGGCCTTGATACGTGACCCAGACAAAGACTTCTTTAGGCTTCAGCAACACTTCCCAGGACTCACTCACTCACTCACTCACCGTAGAAGCGGCCGTTGGGTGGCGGGGCGGCGCCGTTGGCCAGTCCGCTGGCCTCTGGTGTGGTTGGCCCCGTGAGGGGCAGCTCGGACTCGTCGGGCCCTTTGGCCCCCGGCAGCTCCTTAAACACAGGGGCCTCCTCCTCCTCCTCTGGGATCTTATCCAGACTCTCGTCAGAGATGCGAGACAGGTGCTCCTCCTTGATCTGGCCTGCAGGGACGCACAGATGGGATTAACAGCATGCTCACACACGTACAAACAAACAAACAAACAAACAAACAAACAAACACTCATATACACTTCAAATCTCATCAAAAAATTGCTCTGGTGTCTTTGCACGCAAATAGACAGGCTGTATCTGGGCTGCAAACTTTTTATCAGCTGTCAAATCTATGTTGATCTTGTTGATCATTTACATGTAAATCAATCAAATACTGAAGCAGAGATGAAGACTAGAAGTGGCCTCCTATGAGCACAATTACTGCTCATTTAAACACTGTTAAGCCATACTATATAATATTGCTATGTGTAACTGGATACAAAACATTTTACGCAGCGTCTTATACTGACATATTCATGTACTCACTGGCTATTTTTCTCCTCATCCAAGGACAGACAACAAACCACACCAGCCCTGCACACACTATTGATCCTGCCAGAGTTATTAACGCTATCGCCCATACTGGCAACATTTCCAGGCCCAGCACTGAAAGACAAAGACAAAGACACACATACATACGCACACACACACACACAAAAAGAGCAGGTTAATGATTTCACAACAGAAGAAATCTTTCGGTTCTACAGAACTGTACTCTGTAATAATTACACTTCTATAGGATAGCACTGATATGAGGTGTGTGTATGGGAGCTGTGTGTATGTATACTGTATATACTGTATGCATTAAGTGTCCTTACATGGGGCTCCAGTGTACATGATTGAGAAGGTGTTGATGCCAATGGTTGTGGCATAGAAGAGTGGGAGAGCCCTTAAGCCATTCGGCGTTGGGTCCTCCTGCAGAGAAACAAATCACACAAAATTGCTTAGGTTGCCAAATCAAATGTGATACTATACACAGTCCAATCATATGACCAGATGTAAAGACGTTATTAAATCATCACTATTGTCCCATAGTATCTCATGGCATAGCAGCACATCAGGTCACATGATCAACATGATCCTCATATGTGGGGAAATAAGTTGACCTTTGACCTCTGCCATTAGAAGGTCAATACATTAAATAAGAAAAAAGAAAAATCCCTGATCCGGATTGTCTAATTTAGTTGGATCAAAAGGACTCACTACGTCAACGTTGTATGAAAATCTGTGAAAATAGTTTAATTTCTTTTAAAGGTAAAGGCGACAGGACCTTCAAAAAACAGAGGCAGGTTGGACAGACCTGATTACAATGACCTCTGTCTTCTTATTGAGGACAGAGGTAAAAATAAAGCCCATTAAAATGCACCAGAAGGCTACAGACCAAGCCAGCAGATGACAGTACTTCACATTCTGAAGGGCAGCGGATCAATTAACATTGCAATGTCACACTATTTTCTGTGAAAATGTGTCAGACACGACATCACATCAGAACGCCAGTCTAAATTACAGTCCCCGAGCGGGGCTCATGAGATTACAGGAAGCCAGACCCAGATTCCGTAATACGTTTAGAGGTTTGTGGATGAGGAGCGAATTATTGCGGCGGCTGACCTTGTTTAGAATGAAGTGCCTGATGACGAAGAAGAGGAAGCCCGACATCAGGCCAGACAGCAGAGGGGAGATGAACCAGGAGGCCACTGCACAAGAGGCAACACACAGCTGTCACAACACACACACATACACACACGTGCGCACACACACACACATACTGTATACATCCAGTCATACACACATACACACACACACCATCTCAAATATACACAAATGACACAACCCTTGCACACACATGCACATGTGACGACTCAGACCATCACAGCTCAGTTTTTACATCATATATACATCATACAGTACATTGTCCAATCAGAAAGCAGCAGGAAAACAGACAACACACAAAGACTCAAAGATGCGTTCGGCACTTACCGATTTTGACGAGCTGCATCCACTGCACGCCCTTGGTTCCAATAGCAACCATGGAGAAGCCGATGGTGGCTCCCACAATGCAGTGCGTCCCTGAGATGGGAAGCTTGAGGAAGGAGGCAATCAGCTGCCATATTGCTGACCCTGGATCAGACACACACAGAGCACAATTAATGGAGCACAATCCCACACCTGAGAACAGACAGCCTCAGAGCACTGGGTCTCCTGACAAGACAAGCACAGGCAAGAACACACACACACACACACACACACACACACACACACACACACACACACACACACACACACACACACACACACACAGACACACAGACAGACAGACACACACACGCACAGAGAGAGAGAGAGAGAAGAAGAAAAGAAAGAGAAAGGAGCACATAATAGGCACAAAAACAGAGGTGTGAGTGGAGAAGAGGGGGAGAGAGAGAGAGAGCAACTGGTTAAGAGAGAGCAAGAAAACAGAGAGAGAGAGAGAGAGAGAGAGAGAGAGAGAGAGAGAGAGAGAGAGAGAGAGAGAGAGAGATAGAAAGAGATGGAGAGAGCTGGAACACACAGTCAGGCAGAATGAGAGAGAGAGAGAAAGAAAGAGAGGGAGCTAGAAAGAGATGGAGAGAGCTGGAACACACAGTCAGGCAGAATGAGAGAGAGAGAGAAAGAAAGAGAGGGAGCTAGAAAGAGATGGAGAGAGCTGGAACACACACAGTCAGGCAGAATGAGAGAGAGAGAGAGAGAAGACAGAAGAGACAGACAGCTCCAGGTCAGACAGCCCTAAAAACGAGAGAGGAGAGAGCAAAGAGCCCGCCAGCCCCACAGGGAGACTAATGGACTTGGACTTGAATGTCTTTTCCATGGTAACATGCCGGGAGTTCTTACCGACCATGGCGCTGACCTCGCCAGCCATGAGGATGGGCACTGTGTCGTTGTACAGGTTGACGTCAATGATGCCCTTGCGGATGGTCTCGCCCACCTTGGCGCCCAGCAGCATGGAGCCCAGCGTCTCGAAGATGGAGGCCAGGATGCAGGCCTGCCGCAGCGTCACCACGCCCGAGCCCACCGCTGTGCCAAACGAGTTGGCCACGTCATTGGCCCCCACAGAGAAGGCCAGGATGAAGGCAATGATAAAGCCCACGATAACCATCCACAGATATTCGTCCAGCATTGTGGCGGTTGTTGCTATTACAATCCCAAATAAATGATTAAAAAAAAGATTAAATTAAGGCAGAGGTGAGGTTGACGAGTGCTTTGATTAAGCACCTGAGGCTGGAGTTGATGGAGGGGGGGCTAGGGCTGGGGGAGGGGGGACTTAGGCTGTCCACACGAATGCAAACCTCTACCTGGTGCTGGAGCTAGCGTAGATGCTACACACTAACTGTGGGCCCAAGCTAACGGCTAAATGTGGCTAGCGAGCGCCCAAGCTAACGGCTAATTTTGGGGGCGGAAGCAAGCGCAGATAGGATTGCCACTAACTATAGCGGGAGGTGGTGCTGCTACGCGAGGGGGGGAAGCGGCGCTAACTGGAACGGAGATTAGCGCAGACGCGCAGCGCTAACTGATCAATGGGCCTGGCGCGTGAGCAGGAGCGGGAGGGGCGGGACAGAGGAGGCAGTCCATCCTTCAGCTCGCTGCAAAGCAATCCTCCTCAAGAACCCCTAGCCTGCAACACAGAGGAACACAAAACACATAGACAAGTATTTAGAGGACTTGAAAGACTACTCACAGATGCACAAATAGGAATAAGAGAGAGAAACTCAGACAGAATTATAGACGGTGGGGACTTGTGTGCTTTTACAGATGTGACAGACAGGATAGAGTGTGTTGTTTAAGGCCAAAGGGCTTAAAAGATGAAGAGAGACTAGACAGTATTCTGAACTTAATGTCTCTTCCCCTTTGCTGTGGACTGCATTGCATCACATCACACATGCCTGGAGGCAAACACTCCTCCACAGACAAGACCCTGGGGCAGTGCCGTGCACAGGTGAGGGGGGAGGGGTGTGTGTGGCACAGAAAGGTGTGCTGTTCGGGAGAGCCGATGTAATGAGTAATGCGGTGTTTGCTAGGTGTGTGGACCAGTAATGATACTGTTTTTGAGGAGTGTGTGTTTGTACCGATCATGTGGGGTTACGGCGCATGTGTTTGTGTGTGTGTGTGTGTGTGTGTGTGTGTGTGTGTGTGTGTGTGTGTGTGTGTGTGTGTGTGTGTGTACTTGGAGTGTGTGCTAATAAGTCAACTTGAAGGGGAAGAATGGGGCATTTCTGAGTGGGATTATCCCTTTGTGTGGAGGGTATTAAATGTAAACAGCTTGAGGAAGGCAGACTAACAGAGAATAACACGTTCCCAACGCATTAACCTGTTGTGTGCCCTGATCACGAGAGGAACAGAGCTGCTGCAATAAAGATCACATGGCTTTATGTGGCATGCACATGCACGTATGGAGGACACAGGCGACCCTCACAGCACTGACATACTGACACAGAGCAGGCATTGAGACTTTTACGGCTATGACTGTCCTAGCCAGTGACACAGACACACGCACACACACACACACACACACACAGACAAACACACACACACATGCAGACAAACACACACACACGCAGACAAACACCCACACACGCGCACGCGCAGACAAACACACACACACACGCGCAGACAAACACACACACACACACACATGCAGACAGACACACACACACACGCAGACAAACACACACACACACACGCACACACACACACACACACACACACACACACACACGCAGACAAACAAACAAACCTCTCAGCAGAGGTTGGGACTTCTCACAGCATTCCCAGCTGCAGCATGGGCAATACTACAACCCCCTGGACATGGGTGTGAGGACAACAGCCTTGCGGTATGTTGGTCATAGGCTGAAGCTCTAGCATCTGTCTCAATACTCAAAAAGGTCTGGAAAACTCTATCTGACAATTCCACAACAAGAACCAGCGACTAAATGCATGACTAAACCCATTTAAAGCCAACAGCAGCATGAACTAAAGCCAAGGAGGTCACGGCAAGGTCAGGTGGTCAAGCAGTGAGAAACTCTCTATACTAGAATGCACACCACCTACAGACATAACAAAAACAAACATCCTCTCAATGTCAGAGCAACGTCAGTCACCTGTGTCATAACATACAGCACCTTAGACATAACGTCACCACAACACTCACTTGTGTCGCTGCATTTAAGCACATAACCAAACACAGAGAGGCTCAATAGTCGAGAGAATAGCGGTGCATATTCATCCTGGTCAGAAGGACAATGTGATTATGAGGGGACTGAAAATGCCATGGCTAAATCTGGAAATTTCATCTTCTCTCATTCGCAACAGAGACTCTCTGCCAAATCTGGGCCAGATCAATACCAAGGCCCGCTACTATCAGGGTATTTGGAAAGACTTAACTGCATGGTTGTCAAGGTCAATCATGTATGGGACAAGGAGAGACATATTCTCATGAAACACATGACACTGCCCACATCTTCTTTTCCGAATGCCTGCTTCCAGGCATCTGTGTTTGCACTGAACACAGCCCAGCCACAGCATGTTGGGAGACTGTCTTCCATGTGACCACGCACGCAAACATATGGCACTGCGGTACTGATCAGCTCACACAAGCAAAATTATAGCACTGCATTTGGAACTGGAAAAATTGGCCATTTTTTTGTGCATCCCCTCACACGAGGCAGTTAGAGACCACAGAAATGAATTGAATTTAGCAGAGCTTTTGTGACTGAATGGCTGTTTGACCTTTTGGCCAGTGGCTCAGTGTGGTAAGGATGTGGGTGTGTGGGTGGGGGAGATATGGGTAGGCTAAGTAAATTAGCATGTCATTCCTTATGTTAAATTCTTTTGACATTACTATTGGCTAATCTCCTAATCTTGAACCTTTCAGCTTGGGCTTGGGCCGAACTCTGTTAAAGACTTAGCATGAAGGGTGTTTGGATGTGTGCATATATGTGGCCTGGACATTCAGACCAGCGTTCGACTCAGGCCACAGCCATAGGGCCGAGGGAGGAGAGTGTATTAGAGAATCGGCTCATGATGTTTAGTCAGTCATTTTCCATCAGGTTATTAAAGGCAGAGAAGCAGAAAATTCCACTGTGTCTTACCGTTTCCTAAATTACATTTCATGGCTGGTATTTACTTAATCTGAGCAAAGCTGTGGACTTAATGACTGGGAAAGCACTTCTCTGGGCATGTGTTTGTAAGGGGGGGCTGGGGGCTGGTGTGTCAAAACAAAGGAAGCAAAAGTGTATGTGGTTTGGAGTGAGAAGGCAAGCAAAACATGGGAACATGGGACTCGCCATACATTACAAGGTTGAAATATGATCTTATTATATAAGTCCTTATATCTCTGAAGTACATCTGAGTACTCCTCTGCCATCAGATCTCACACCCATATGTCTCTGTTCTCACTCCAACTCGTACACACACTCTCACACACACACACACACTTACTCATCTGTATCACACCTCTCCAACTCACGACAACAAGTGACTGCTGAATTCATATCGGTTGCTGACCTACACATTCTTTGAGAGGACACTCACTCCTTGCAAACTCATCAAAAATGTCCTGCCAGCGATAAACACATTCACAGCACATAGACATTTATTTCTGAAGACAACAAGGTCGCCTCCTCAAGTGCCTTAGATCACAGGCTGCCTGTCTGTCAGCAGCTCATGTCAGAAACGTTAGCATTGCTTTACTTTCTCATTTAGCTTCCGATTACAGTTTGAGCTCTAGGTAGCATTAACTGAGCAAGCAGTCAGGGATTCTTTGCCACACATGCAAACAGGTGCACAATCAACAGATCATTTCAGAAAACAACGCCACTAACGACGGACAGGTCTACATCATCTATTTGAGAGGCCTTTTTACAATGATGCTGATCTGCCTCACAGTAAAGGTTCTTTTGACCGTGCTGGAAGTTTCAAGGGCACTGCAGTTTCCATCACGCTCCACTAATTCAAGAAACATCAGTCTCTAAGGCATCGGATTTTCTTTTCTCTGCTCTGCTTTTACTTAGACACACACACACACACACACACACACACACACACACACACACTGTGACAATATTTTTCAAAAAAGAAATAGCTCTTGAGGACACAAGGGCAGACAGGGAGAGCGCAACACGAGGGGGGGGGGGCAACGGAGAGGACAACAGTGAGATGTGAATGAGTGCATGCGCGCGCGTGTGTGTGTGAGTGCAAGTGCAAGAGAGAGAGAGAGAGAGAGAGAGAGAAACAGTGAGACAGAGAGAAAGAGAAAAATCACAGTGTGGCATGTGCAGTCAGCTGTACTCACCTTCTGTCTGGCAGGACGAGGTTGTGGGGGGTGGGGGGATTAATTAAAGGTAAGATGGGAAGTGTGTGATGAGAGAGAGACACAGAGGAATCGTGACGGAGGTATAGTGATGGAGGGACAAGGGATGTAAATGAAATGTAAATCTCAAAAATGCAAAATGGACTTCATATGCGACAGACATATGGAAACGCAGATTGTCTAAAAGATAACGGCTGATGGATGGAGAGAGAGAGAGTGGAGAGAGGGATAGAGAGAAAAAGAGAGGGAGTGGGATAGAGAGAGAATGAGAAACAGCCGTAGGTTGAGCAGGTATAGAAGCTGCACTGAGGCAATGCAGTCTAGACTGCTTCCAAAGAGAGGTGTCTGCATCACAGCCCGGGCAGCCAATCACGGCACAGAAAGGGGGCTGGCCAGGCAGGATTGGCTGCTGCATGGCCTATTACAGGAGAAGAATGTGAGAGGATGGCATGACGATGTGTGTATGTGTTATGGGGGTTACATCGGAGTGTGTGCGTGTGTGTGTGTGTGTGTGTGTGTGTGTGTGTGTGTGTGTGTGTGTGTGTGTGTGTGTATATGTGTGTGTGTGTATGTAACAGAGAGAATCTTAGAGACAGAAACTGTCAGTGATTGAGCGAGGTGGGGAAGGGGGGGGGGAGATGAGAGCGAGGGAAAGAGAGAGAGAGAACGAGGATGAGAGAGAGAGACTGGATGAGACAGAGAGAGAGAGAGAGAGAGAGAGAGGGACAGAGAGAGAGAAAATCCCAGGCAGTTACTGCAGTCGCACCAAGGACACTAATCATAGCTGCCATCACCATTAAGTCACAAAATAATTCCATCACACACTCAGCGCTAAGCAACACAGCGCACACGGACAACTGCTACAGAACAGACGTTCAGTCAGAAATGCAAACGCTTCATTCCACGTAACCCAGCCACCTTGACCCAATCTCCACACACCTGATGCATACACCTGTTACTTGCATTGTATGCATTGAAAAAAAACAATAGAAATTAGTGCTCGCAAATTAATACTTTAACCAAAGTGATTAATCCAAGAAAACTAACTCAGATTAAAAAAATGAACTCAGATTAATCCTTATGGACATGGTTCAGCTTTCATGGCGTATTGTGTTCAATTTCAGATAGAAAATGGTTAGGCTTTTAGGCTAAGTCTTGTATTTAGCATCAGGATCATATCATGGCAAAAGCGTCCAACATACCCTAGCATCCAAATTCGTATTGGAAGAAATTAGTTGCAATTAAAAGTGATTAATCATGGCAAAATATTGTGTTTAATCAGATTATTTTTTTATTTGTTTGACAGCACTAATAAAAATGTATCCTGATAAACAAACCATCCTACCAAGAAGTTACTGTTAGGAGACTCATAATGGGCAAAGAGACATTAATCAACGGAACATTTAAACTAAAGGCTACTATCTCGACATGGCTAGCCTTTAGTCTACAGCATGTGTACAGTAGAGTTTAGGTCCACATAATAAAACAAAAGCCTGTTGTTGATGCTGGACAGTGAAGTGGAAGCATCTAGTGAGTGAGTCAGAACAGAAGCCTGAATGAACAGCGCTCTGCAGCACTGCATCCACCTGCATACCAATCAAGCCAGAGCAAACACAGCAGCCAGTGGAAATGAATGGCCAGGGTTACATCACAACAAACTGCCATTACACAGATAAACTTATTGCAGCGGCGCCATGCACTGGCTGTGCTTGTCTGTAGTAATGCTCGGCCTCACTGGGCTAGTTTGCATTACAGCCATGCTCTACCTGCTGTTACTGCTACACACACACACACAGTCACGGCACTGACACTGACTGTGAGAGTGTGTGAGTGTGTGAGTGTGTGAGAGAGAGAGGGAGAGGCTGCAAAGACCAGAGAGGCAGAGTCTCATTCACTGAGAGCATGGCGATGTAATGACTTCACATAAATAAATAAGCAGTAGATTGTGAGCCAATGCATTCAACTTTGCATGAGTCAAAACCAGGGGTGTAGAGGCACTGGTGCTCAAAGAAAGCTTTTGGCCTTGCAAATACAAATCTCTCTCTGTCTGTCTGTATGTTGCACAGCCTGTGAGCATATGTTTTCCAAAACATGCCTGGGGGACACACCCATAGTTAATAACTGACGGGGAAAATGTTGGTGGATTCTGCCTCAAATATTCCGAAACAATTCCACGTCCACAGAAGACTGGATTCAAAATTTCAATAGTAAACCAAACCAAAGTAAAGCAAAGGTTGGAGGGGCATTTGACAGGTTGTGTGCTAGGAAAGCCATCTTGTTTGTTTTGTTGTTGGCTGTGGACTGGGCTCAATACCAAAGGTTGGCTCATGGTAATGGGCCAAAGCCGCGAGTGCCCCCGTGAGACCACTTGGGCTCGGCCTCCCGTCAGTTCTCACTCCAGCCACAGGCGGTTTGCTTAACTGCTGCTCCTCAACACTTTGCTCCCCAAACATGAGGGCAGAGCCCCAGTGCTTATGGAGGAGAGAGAGAGAGGGACAGAGGGAGAGAGAGGGAGAGAGAGAGAGATGACCAGAGGGCATGCACGCTCACGCACATGTGCAAGCACACAACTGCGCTCACAAAGCGCCGAAGGACGGCGTGAGGAGCCTGTCTCCACACAGACACGCACTAGCATGCAAACTAACCATTTATGGATTCACACGCTATACACATGCTCACGCTCACAAACAAACACACACACACACACACACACACACACACACACAACATACAATGCTACACACAAGCCAGCACTATACAAACACGAGGCCACACAGATGGAACCCCTTCTCTCTCCCTTGAATGTCCCCCTCTCTCTGTCGGTCACACACAAATACACACTCACCCACACAAATACACACACATGCGCACAAACAGACACACACACACATACGCACACACAGACACACACACAATCACATCAAATGGGCCCTCTCAGTAACAGCCTTTCAACAAGGCTTCCATCAGCAGGGATGCCCACTGCTGACATCATTTTCTGGCGGCGAGGACAATCGCCTCTTTCATGCAAAGATCATGAGCTCCTCCTCCTGAACGCCGAGCACTCGCACAGCCATCTCCTCTGTGGCAGGATCATGCACTCATTAACTCTACAAAAGTGCGGCCCAATGCCACCCTTACCCACCCCATCGCCATCGCCATCGCCATCTCTTACTCGGCCTCGACTTCCAGGCCAAGTGCTCTTAAAACTCCTCCGTCGCCCAAACTCGCTCGCGCTGCTCACTTCTGTCACTTCCGAGTGGCCCCCCATCCCGGGAGCGCTTTAAAATCCCACGTGCTCTTACCAAAATAGCCTACTTCATTTACACATCTCTCCTCCCTTAGGGATCTGCCCTCCCCACAAGTGTATAAACATCATCTTTTTTTTCCTGATTTACTTCATTAGTTGGGCTCTTTATGTAATAAAAACAGAAGAATGTTCCAGTGCGTGGTGAGTACTTAAGCTTTTTGTTTCTCAGGTTCCCCACAATTTACTAACATGATTGACATGGAGAAACAGAAGGGCAGAGGGAGTTTTATTTAGCTTTTATTCTATTTTCCTCTTCTGTTGCAGATATGGTTAAGACAGTCATAACACATCTCGGCATGACCTCAGATAAAATCAATACCAGCAGGCAGAGCTGCAACTATTTTTCTTTTGCCATTTTTGTTCCATGCCTATAAACATTCAACAGATAGGTTGGACCTGTGGGAAACATTCCTAGGCTAGCGTGTTATCAGACAGGCGGTCTCACTAAATTGGACTTAAGTGCTTCTGCTTCAGTGACAAACAGCAAGTAGTATCAGGGCGTGGGCTAGTATGCCCGACATTGAGAAATGCTCACAAAGTTCATTCACTTATTTATTCTTCACTTTCGCCTCCCTCAGCCAACATGACTGAGCCTGTAAGGAGCGTATGGGACAGAGAGTGGGAAGACAAGAGGACAGAGAGAAAGAGAGAAAAAAGGGGGGTGGACAAAGAGAAGAAACTAAGCAACCAAACGCTGGGCGAAAGTGTTGACATTCTATCTACCATAACAGATATGCAGTAATGCAGACACTCCCTGTCTATTGGGATTTTATGAGACAATCCCTTTTTCACCGACCGCACACGAGTAAATCACGGACAATATGCAAAAAGCATTTTGTGTTGTCGCATGATGGCTTATTCTATCAGTAATAACAAGTGTACTCAGGGACAAGGCTGGCTAGTCCCCTGCTGCTGTTGCTGCTGCTCTCTCCTCTCTTGTGTGGAGGAGATCAGATCACACATGTTAGTCCAGGCAGGTCCAATGATGTTCTGGCTCAGGGAGTTGGACTTTGGAGTGTACATAAGAAAGGGAGAGAGAGCGAGAGAAAGAGAGAGAGAGAGAAAGATAGAGTACGCTGTGGTATTTATTTATATCAATAGGACATCAAAGGTCTTTGCCAATCAAACAGAACGCTTCTTGCGTTATTAACTCCGGCTATCCCAGGTAACTATTCCCTTTTCTCTCCTCTCAATAGATTTAGCGGATTAGGGTGGCCTGAGGATTTGGGTCTAAACATTTTTCATCTAAAAAAAAAAAAAAAAAAAAAGGTCTCTGACATGAAGGAAAAAATTATCCCTCCAGAGATGCCCAAAATGAGTAATCATTTCACCGAACTTGAAAATATAAAAATATACAGCTGTCTGAACATTTGCCATCTCAAACAGCGCTAACTGTGTGGATATTATTTTTCAGTGGCTAATGGGCTGAGAGATGATAAAATAGCCACAGCTGCTTGAGGGGCCTTTAATAAAAACAAACAGTTAGATGTTGTGATGGCTGAGTCGCCTAATGATTAGTGTATTTTTCTGTTTGCATTGTGTATGAATGACTTCTAGGAAGTTCTATAATAAAAGTAATAAAAGTAAAACCAAAAAATTGATAAAAAAAAACAAGATAATGGCAAACAGACTCCACTTCAGGCCTCCATCTGCTATGGCTACTTACTAATGGACACCTGCCATTTACTGGTAGTTAAGTTTACAAAGTTTGATCTACAGTATAGCCACTTGGATGTCATTCTCTTGGACTGGCCGATATTATGTTCAAGTCAGAGAATAATAGATAGTTCCCACCTAAAAATCTGGAGACCTAACTGATAATTTAATACCCTCAAATTTGACAGATCAGTTGGTTAAATACTGCACCACTTCTAGAATTACAAAGAATTGCATTGGAACATGGACACCATTGACAGACAGTTAACACTGTGAGCGACAGGAACATAAGAGGTGTCTACGTGCGTCTGTGTGGTGTGTATGTGTGTGTGTGTGTGTGTGTGTGTGTGTGTGTGTGTGTGTGTGTGTGTGTGTGTGTGTGTGTGTGTGTATGTGTATGTGTATGAGTATCAGTGTGGGGTTGTGTATGTTGGCAGTACTCCAGTCCATCACTGTACAGCAAATTCAGACCTTGTGATCATCTATTCCTATGATCTTGCTGTCTTTGCCAGTTCATTTGGCTTCCCAAATTTCTCCCTTTCTCCCCCGAAAATGAAAACATTAACCACTCATAAACCATAATCCCAAAACCACTGATCCCAAAACAGATTTAAGTAGGCTACCAAAATGGATTCAGGCAATGAGACGACCAAGCAGCGGGAATGTGGAAAGTGTTTGTAAGAGCAAGTAAGTGAAAACAGAGCTTTCAGAGTTTTGGACTCACTGTGTCAACCTCAACAAAGCCTTGCATTCAGTACCCCCACTGGCTTGACTGACATCCTAACCAGAGGACATTGAACTCAGATTCAACCACGCAATTAACTCTCCAAGATCTCTTGATTGGTCATTGTAAGAAGTAAAAGCCGATAAGAGTAATTTCACTTTCAATAAATGACAAACTAAACCCTTGACAAACACACATAAACACACCTAAGGTAAACAGTTGGTAACTAACATCCAACATGATAACGAGAAGGCTAAGCAGACACAGTCAGTGGATAAAACTGATTCTGACACACACACACACACACACACACACACACACACACACACAATGTATGTTTACTTGTTTATAAGGTCAGGATACTATGCTTGACTTGTTAAGTCAGTGTGTTTATCATGCAAAGAAGTTAGGAACCGTCATTGTTTGTTTGAAAGCAGAGCTGAGTTTCAAGCACCTGTCAGACTGGAAAATATGGAGTCTATTTTCCGCAGGACAAGCTGCCAGCCACCACACTCTTATCACAGCTCCCGCACGGCCAGCACAACGCGCTCAAACACATACCGTGAAGGGCCCGGGCGGCCGAGCAGTCGATCCTTTTCTAATACACGCATTAGATCTGTATCATTGCTCGGCGGGGATGACATTCAGTCCAGGGACAGCACTGAATCAGCAGTCCACATGTCATACAGGATTGACTGTAGCCCAAAACAGAACCATCCCCAGAGAGACGCAGACCTGGAAAAGCGTGGCGACATGTAAACAACCCGGGGAGAGCAAGCACCTTTTGCACTCCGAAGCCGGCAGGATGGCATTCCAAGACTGCACTTGGTGATCTTACTCATTCTCACTGGGTAGCAACAGTCCCTCAGGAATCTATAGGGATCCGTCGGAGAGCTAGGTTTCCTATAGGGATTAGGTCAGCGTAGTCAAAAGTTATTGTTTAAGCAAGTGGCTTAAGATAAATGATTTCGGGAAAACTGTGTACATGGCCGTCAAAGTCACATAAATATCCAACATCCTGTGGCCTTTATAAGCCATTTTTTCTATCACTGAAAAGAAAATGTCAACAAGTCAAGGATGTGCAGGGGAATTTATCATGAGCAAAGAAAAGAAACACTCAAGAGACTGTGTTAAGAAAATCCAACTGGACTGACACTTTAAATGTTACTGCTACAAAAACCGATGGGATGGCCTTATGTGTTTCCCTTTGGTTGCTTGTGTGGTGCAGTGTAGCCTACTGTAAGGGGTATAGGCCAACATACTGAAGCCTGTTACTTGGACACTCCCCTGCCATTCCCCCCCGTAAGGAACCTCCTAAAGGAGAACTACCCAAATGCAGTCATGATCTTCACAGATACGGGAACTACTCAGGGTCAAGCGTTGATGATGGAACGGGGATTCAGGGATGAAAATGTTATTATCTTAGGAACGACGGGGCTAAACTGGTCTTAAGGTTTAAATGCAAGTTTAGACTGGAGCTGAACTGACTGATGGCTTTAAACACTTAAGGACAAAGTCAGGAAATTTGCAAAGGCCTAACTTATGGGATTTAGACGGACTCACAGCTTGATATTGGTTCTGGGTTCAGAAATAAGTTTAATAGGTCTACAGCCCTGGACAGGATTAGGGTTCAAAGCGCAGATTAAGAGAGGCTAGGGTATAACAGACTAATTTTTATTTTGTATTGATAGATATTTGTTTAGGGTTTAAAGAAGGGGGTCGAGGCTTTGGACCGGTATAAGTCCAGGATTTAATGGGCTGGTGGGAACTAGAGGGCCCGCAGGTGTCAGGTGTCTCTCTGGAGGCCTGAGGCACACGCTGGAAATAGGCCTGTCACATGAGCCGCACATGGGCCAGCGTAGGGAAAACAAGCAGCTGTCCTGCTGAGGCTCTGTCTTTCACTCACACACACACACACACACACACACTCACTCACACACACACACACAGAAAGACAGACAGACAGACACATGCCCACAGAGAGAGTGACAGAGAGATTGAAAGACACACACAGAGAGAAAAAAAAGACCTGCAAAACCTGAAGCGTACAGTACAACGAAATGCACACAGTGCACATTTTGTCCCTACCTGTACGCTTCACGTCACCCATCCAGACGGTTCACTGAGCACAGCGCTGCAACAGGTTTGCTTATACCTGAACACTCAACACACACCTGCTACAAGTTGGCTTACACCTCAACACTCACCTGCGACAGGTGGGCATACATCTCAAAACTTGTCAGCACTAGTCAGCTGATTCAAACAATAAAACTGACCTTGACCACAATATAGCATCTTTTGAGAGATACGTCTCTTTCCACATTTGAACATATTTATGTAGTATTTGTGAACAATCCCTTATTCATTCATCATTGGATGCATCGTTGGAAATCCACCAGTAGGCCTAATGACCCTCGCACTAAGAAAAACAAGAGACATGAAAGCGCTAGTAGATTGCGGCTTGCCTTGTTAAGCCAGAAAGCTTTGGCCTAGAGCTCAGTCTTGTAAAAGCCACTTGAGTCATGAAAATGCCCCAGAATGAAGCAGACAGCCACATTAAGGCAAACCAACATGCATTAATATGGACCACTGGCCCTTTAACCAAACTGACTCAGTGGCGAGGGTTAGAGTACATGCCAGCCTGGGGAAGGCTGTTGTCACGGAGATGCCAGGGGCAGTTAGTTGTAAAGTCATGGAGACGGTTCTCTTGGAATTTGGGTACATAATGGTCAGTACTTTTCAGCAAAGGTTCGCAGCAGTGATTTAAGAGCAGTGGTGGGAAGAAGTCACAGATTATGTCAGACCTTGGTGGTTGTTGATGATTTTAGTTTGTTTACGGGAAGACATGGAATGGTTTTGGAATAGTTTTCCTTCTGTCTGTAAGGCCTGTAAGCCCTGTAAGCCAACTACAAAATTACAATCCAATAACTTTATGATGCACCACACATTAGAAGACATCCAAACTCGTGATGAAGAAGTCTCAGGAGATCTGCATTAAACAAGGTCACAGATGAGTAAATTAACAAAATGAACCCAACAAGCATGAGCCATGCTATCATCTGAATGTTCTAGAAAAACACAAATAGGCTACTGACTCATGCTACACACAGGTGTCTGATGCCACACGAGCTGTCCATATCCACTCTTTCTTTAGTCACTACTCTCTACAGCTTCATCCATGAGACACGCAGCAGCTATCGTTGACAGGACCACGGAAAGGCTGAGGACACCCCTCCCCCTTCCATGCCAGGCACACGGGGTGCCTGATAACAACCACGTTTTACTTCTCTGTTCAGTGTCCAGCATCGCGTGGTTCCTTGCATTGATTTGAAGCACGCACTCATCGGGCAGCGACCACATTTGGCGATCGCTGAACTCGGCAGTGCCGCGCGTGCGCAGATTCTATCAGGACGAGGACTTAGTGGCAATATCTGTCTTAACATGATTCGTTAAGTTATGTGACAACTACAGTTGATCTGCATCAATCCAACCTGTTATCATAATATTACGCACTCATTCATGTCCGTGTTTAATAACATCATCCATCATTCACAGCTGCTCTCGGACGCTCACCCTGCAGTTCACAAATCAGATCAGTAACGTTACCTCTTGTAGGCTACACACAATCATTAGGCTATTTACCTTAGACTACGATGTGCCCACTGAACAAACACATGGGTCACTCAGAGCCTTGTTATTAAGTAACGTTAGAGATCACCATCGTTCGTCCTCTGACAAACCGACATGGTCCAGTTACAATGTAACGTTTGCTAAGCTGTCCATTCGACGTTACAGTCCAAGTCACATGGAGAAAGTGAGGCAGTGTAAGCGTCTTGTGATGTTTCGTTATTCTTCATTCAGATGAACGTGATTTTAAAGAGCATTGTCGCTAAATCACGTCTCATTTCCACCACAGCCTGTTGACTCCGCTCCACATGGTCCACCACTGAGTGTTTTATTATTGTTCACCAGTACGCAGCACGGACTGGAGACGAATTCAACATTTAAGATAACTATGAACATTTAGAGCTGTAATACACTTACCATAAAGCCCTGTGACAAAGATAAGCACTCAGCTCTCCTCTGCTCAGCCGTCAGCTGGTTTAACCTCGCGATCGCGGTGAGAATGCACAGAGATTCCAGCACGCTCGTGAACACGTCTCGCTCCGTCAGGCGACCATGTTGTCCTAAGCAGAGCGAACATCCGGGCGCCACAGGGATCAGGGGGCATGAGCGCGCACGCTACAGGGACCAGAGAAGAGAGTGTCAGTCCAGTATTTTATTAATTTACACTAATTGACTCATCTTCAGCTTTGTTTAACTGTAATACAGGCACTACCACCACCCACCTGCTGTTCTATTGTCGGGATACATGCAATATGTTTATAAGATTTTATCCCCGCCCCCTCCTAAATCATAGGCTACTTCAGGTAGCCTATACATTATATCACCTAAAAGACTTTCCTGCGATTTAATAGCTAATTAAACGTTTAACCCTCATAATGCCACATCATGTCTGACGCAGATTTTTTTTGAAAGAAAATTCGCAGTTTTCCTGCTATTCCCTGAGATTTATTCACTGTGTCGCCAGTTGGAGCAGGCACACCACGTGCGCGCGGCCACGCTCATTGGATAGTTACGTAACTGCACATCAACAACACACGCGCTGCGTATCCTCACATTCTAACCAAACCCGTTGTCCGTCTAGGTAATACTGCATTGGCGTCGGCAAACGATCGGACCCTCTCTGCAGCTAGTCCTTGGCCATTGAAATAAATGGAAACCGCAAGGGTGTTATAAGTAAAAATTACCAGAACTGTAAACATGAGACAACGATGTGAAAATCGATGGCGTTCTCCATAGGCTTAGGAGAGGCAAGCGTAAAGGGGGTCGGACTTAACTGCACGTGCCTGGATTTGTTCAAGGGGGTTTGTTCGCTGAGGCAGGCGACTGGTCTTCGTCTGCTAACACCGACCAAGAGGCCCTAAAATAGCCTATAGGTTAAATGTAACCTGGCCTTGCATCAGTATCAACGGAGCCAGGTGACACTGGAATAACCAGTGTTGCCATGTCTCAACAAAGCTATGTCTCAGCATGTTCCCAACAGCCTTGGTTACATGCTGAGTTCAACCAGCATGTCCAGGTGGCAGCTGGTGATGATCTGCCTCCAATGCGGATGTGTTAGGTATACAGTCAATGGTGTGGACTAGATACTCTCCACTACAGGTTAGACGAAAGGACAAATGAATGTAGGAGCTGCTGTTCCAATCTTTGATTTAAGTATTAATGTCAACTGTCAATTCTGGATTACATTGCATTAACTGTGTAGCCTACGATAAATTTGATAGGTCTGTGAGTGACCATGTTATTCTGGTGGATGACCAGTGGAAGGTAGTCTAAGTATGGGAAGATGAGCTCAGATGTTTTTTTTTTCCTGGGTGGTCATATGGGCAGTCGTCTTTCAGAATGTTCTGCTTGAAATCTTATTAGAATGTCCACTGTACTGTTGACCTCTAATGAGTATGGTAGGCAAACAGGAATGTCTTCAGCAAAATTACATTTTCCTGGAACCTTCTGGATGGGAAATAACCGCCAAAGTTCAGCATGTTGGCATCACTTCTCCCCTGGCCGAGTGGAAGCCCTCAGACCGAGGCCTGTGGTATTAGGGTCTGAGTGTTCCGTAAATAGTCTCATGGATCATAGAATAGTCTCATTCAAGCCCTCAGCTGGAAGAATGGCATCATCTAAGATAGCAGTTCACTTTGTAATATTGAAGTGCTTGGTTGTGCACTTTCATCATCAGCTGCTGATACTTTGGCAGTATGGTCTCATTCCTCAGTTGTAAGGTGTTCATCTTGTTACATCTCTCTTGTTGTGTTAATGTTTTTCTAGACAATAAGCCGAGTAATGAACCAAACCACAGGGCTGTCTTTGCCAAAACAAGCACATTCACCGTTGTGCCATGACCCAAATTCCATCCATCCCTGATCATTTGAATAATGCTCTTAGTAGCAAAGCCAATGGCACCATGCCTTTGGCTCCCCATGCTTAGAGCTACTCTACTCTGCACTGGTACAGGGAACCATAGTAAGATGAAGAAGGACATTTCAAATATCCAAAAGACCCAGATCACCAGTCAAACATAGACTCCTCCTCTGTTGACTACGTACAGAAAATGGGCAGGGTCAAGAAAAATATGAGTGATGGTTGTATTGGCAATTGCATTGATTATGGCATTTGTCAACATGGTGGTGATTGATCAAAGTTAAGCATGGGAACCAAAGGCTGTAAACTGATTCTAGACAATTCCTGGCTGGCGGTGTTTGTGGGACCTTAAGTATCAAGTACCTCATAACTGGATTCATTCCTAATAGGCCAAGGAGGCGGAGCAATGTAGGTCAAACTTTAATGTGTAGGAATAAAAATACTGGGGCAGTCAACAAAACTGTAAGTGTGTACATCTGACTCTATTTTACCAAAGGTCAGAAGAGTGAGAGAGTTACCCTGCGTACCCTACAGAAGTGTGAAGTTGCTGGTTTAGATAGGGGAACAATGGTTCTAATTATAGACACTGGGTACACCACATCTAGAATAGGATACTGACCTTTTCTCTCTGTCAGAATCCAATATGGATGCAGCTTACACATATATTTTTGGTGGCATGAAAAAAATAAACCTGTCTATCATAGAATGGGAAAGGATATAGGATAAATTAAAAGAATCTTAAGCTGTTTTAACTTATACCACAGCGGCAATGCAGTATTTTGTTATATTAGTTTGTTATACGTTACAGGTGAATGGGATAAAAATCTAATAGATACAGTATCTCCAAAAAGCTTCCTCAGCTGATTGCATTCAGGTAACACTTGTTTATTGTCTTGTATCATAATATGTATATATTATATACAGTAGACTACTTAAATAAATAAATAATAATAATAATAAAAAACTAAATGCTGGATAGAACAATATTAAATTTTCATTCAAATCCATACATTTAGTTTGTATGTATTACATCTACATGCTATATAATAGCCTATCAATGAAACCTGTCTCAGAGTAGTGGACAGTTTATACATTATGGCCTGTACTATGAGGGCAAACATACATAAGGGCTTTACATGTATTGTATATTCTCTAAAAGCTTCTTTTTCAATATGTGATTTTATTACACATTCTTCCATATCATGAACAATAGCCCCCTAGTATTTGCACTTGATTGAAATGTACTGATTTTCCATGTACACAAATGGGTCTGAAGTGGGGCATCTCAAAACAGTTAGTTTGGTTTAGTTAGTTTAGTCTTCATGGGTTGAACGAAATGTCTTTATAGTGAACGAAACGTCTTCTACGAAACGTCCATAGGTCTTCTACGAAATGTTTTAAGTTTGAACGAAGTGTCTTTTTTGAAACATCGATTGAACGAATCGTCCGTCCCCCGTTAGTTTGTGTTAGTAAATATTCAACATAGCCAGACTTGTAGGTTTTGTGGGTAGAGGTGTACTAAAAAGCCCCCTTAGCCCATGGCCTCATGTAGGCTACAAGTGACATATTCAGTAACCCCATGAGATGCAACATCTCGTTTTCAAGGGGGTCCCAACTCAAGGACTATTCCAGAAAACTTCAAATAGAAAAAGGTTTTGTCCCAAAGTTAATAATCAAGTGAGAAGGTTTTGAGGGGATATCTAGTAGTTAATAAATAATAGAGTTATAATAAGCATAATTACCCTAGTTACCACCAAAGTAGCCTAACACCATAATTCATTTTCTAACTGGAGGGTGGTATACCATTCCAGAACTCACTATGTCTTACTGCTGAGAGGTTATGCTGATTCTCAGCCTAGTTCACTCTGTTAAAACATTACATAAATTTGATGCAGTATTGCTGAGCATTAGAATTCTGTTGGAAATCCTTTATGTCTTTTTGTTTTTTGTTTGTTGCTTTTTGTTTGTTTGTCTTGTTAAATTAATGTTAAAGGTCGTCATACATCAAAGGTGAGGGAGGGTACATCAAACAAATGTTATATTGATATGCTCTTAAACATGACCACTAGATGGCAGCACATGATCACACTGAGACTGCCATATTTAGTCACAACTGCTAGGAGACAGGCCAATTGAGACGGCAGGTGTGTTGAGATTGAATGTCTCAAATGTATTTTAACTTTCATAGATGATCTCTTCACCACACCAGAATGTCTGTCAGACTTGCAAGTTATGACATGTAAATGGATCTGGAGTCTAGATTAAACTGTGACTTTTCCCTAAATTTTCTACAGTCAATACCATCAAAATAATAATGATGTAGTCTCAAAGTGGTTTTTCATGTAGACTTACTGTTTTTAAAAAATAAGTATATCTGTGACTGACACTTGGTGCTCTTCGGTGCAGGGATTTCAGAAATAGTTTTAAAAAGAGTCAGTTCCGAGGCACTCAAAATACAGTATAAAGAAGTTTTATTAGGCTACAAAAATTGTCTATGCGTTTTGGCCGCAATGGCCTTCATCAGGACAATGAAAGATGGCTGCTTGTTTGCTATTCTTTCTAAAAAAAAAAAAGTAAATCTTGGTTCACACATGGTAAAGCGATCACTTGACACAATACACCTGACAAAATGACAATAATAAATACACAGCAATGAGTTACAATTGCAATCAATCTCACCAAATACAATTATTAAGTCAAGCACATTATTTTCAAAACAGCCATCATAACCCTAACCCTAGGTTAAAACCAGCACAAAGTACAATCCATTCTTTCACATTAGACCTTAAATTAAACAATCACAGACATTTCTAGAATAATACATTGGCAAAGAATAAAAGATCTTAAAGAAAAGTTGAGAAATCTAGAAATTAACCCAGGGTATGTAGTTGCTTTTAAGGTGTGGATCCAGAATGGTTCACGCTGTAAAAGTTTTTTTATTCTATCTACCCCCCTAATTGATTTTGCAACATTTTCTACGCTTGAAATTTTTAATGTATCACAGTTCCCATGGCCTGCTTCTTTGTAGTGTATTGCCATCGGGTATCGCTGTTCTAATTGCATACTTATGTTTGCCAACCTTGTCTACATTTTTCTGTTCGTCATTCCTATATTTAGCAGCCGCATGGACATTTGAGTATTACATTGTATCTTATGTTTCTGACCCATTGTTTCTAGTGTCTAGCCTAGTTTTTGTCTGTATCGGAGGGAGGCTCTTCACCAATTTGTCACTCAGAGTAGGGGCTAATAAACTAATAGTAGGCGCGGCAGGAAGTGCTTCCTTAAGAAAGACATCTCTGATTAGTAAATCCCAGTTCTTTTTAAGAATTTGTTTAAGTCTGTGTGCTTCACTGCTGTATTGTGTCACAAAATACACTTGATCTGTACCTTGTGTTTTATTCTGATTTTCAGCTAATAATTGTTTTCTAGTGAGGTTTTTAGCTCTGTCATAAGCTCCATTTATTGTTTGATAGTCATACCAATTCTCCTAAACCTATTGGCCTTATCTTGTGCTTTTATTTCAAAGAAGTGTGTAGTGTCACATCCAAGGCCCGAGCCTTTGGAATTGGCCAAAAGGTATATTTTTAATTAACCAGGAAGGATGGAAACTATCTGCCTGAAGTACTGTGTTACAGTCTGTAGGTTTCCTGAAAATAGATGTATGTAATTCCCCATTACAATTTTTTTTTTTTTTGAGATTTCCTTTGGGGAAATTTTATATGTAGAATATGTATATTTCATGTATTTTGTCAGGGATAGACCACCAAAAATGTGGACTGTCCCCAGACATTGTGGTCGTTTGATCATCCTACTCTAGATCTTACATGAACATGAAAGAGGTTTACTTCTTTAAACCAGGTTTGTGGTATAAACTCTTCTTAATGTGTCATTCACTAAGTATACCACAAGCAGTAGGCTACCTTAATGTGTCGTTTTTTTCTCTCAAATATGTGGGAGTTTATTTCCAGAATGTTTAGTTGGTATGTAACCTCACTCACGTCAGATGATTCGTAGCAAGGGGGCGCTGCATCTGACGTGAGAGATTAGTTGGTATGGGGGCGCTGTTCCACAACTGATCGTACCACTTACAGGTCCAACTGCTTGCAGGGTTTGAGTCATTTACAAACTTACTAGGAGAATGTTGAGTCTGGATGCTGTGTCTAGAAAAAGCAACGACTATACTGTACGTCCAAGGCAAGGCAGGTTTGTTTGTGTGACCCATTTCACACACAAGTAACTTTACGTAGCATATTTCATACGGGCGTCATGACATGTCGCTACTCACCACCAATACAATGTTTTGACAAGACAGAATTGTCAATATCAATATAGTCACAATAAACTCATTCACGATCCTTATCATGACTTTATTACTTAATTGCCAAAGACAATTTAGCTGAAACAAAGGGTGTTATCTGAAGGCTGATTAGAAATGATCTAAGCACATTTATAGAGTGAAGTTGGTAAGTGCAGGTCTTTTAATGGTCTCTATGATTGTCTAGCACTTTATTCAGGAAAGGGCCTTGGTTATTGACAGTTCAACAGAAAACAGTGTGTTTCTCTTGTATAAAGTCTGGGCCTGGTTTAAAAACTACATGTGTTGTGAGACCCAGCAGCAATACTCTGCATGAAAGTGCACGTTTGAATTCAAGCATGTCCTACAGAAAATATTGAATCTAAACTCATCTCTTCCGTCACAATGTGTTTGCTCCAGCAGGTCTCTGGCTTCAGGCCACACAGAGCAGGATGGAGAGGGGGAGAGACGTGGGAGTGAGTGTAGGACTTGCGGTAAGAGCTACTTTCAAAACACTTGTTAACCCTTGGTAAAACTGACAAACAGAAGTGGTGGCTGGCTACAAAGTTAAGATGACGCTGCAATAACTGTGGCTTGCTGTAAGAAGCGCTGTTTCCAAGTTAAACATTGGTCAACATGGAGTAACAGCAACGTGCGCACAAGCGATGGTAAATCGCGCTCCATCTTTTGAACTGTCTTGGACCACTGATGAGGCAGTTGAGGTTAAGTGACAAATTGATATCTATTAAGATTTCAAAAGTGTGAGAAAGCCAGGTTACAGAAGATGCCACCAAAACAATTTGACCCAAAAGTGAGTGGGAAAAAGTGGCCTATAAATCCTCAGACTAATGGCAATGTAGCCTATAATCCATATCATTCTGTCTTGTCCATAAAGAAGTTGTCCATAAATACTTTTCCAACTTCGTTGTGGTATGACATTATATGGAAATATACAATGATGCCGTCTGTCTGACTCAGGCTTTTAGCTCAGTTGGTTAGAGTGTTCCACTCCCACGTCGGGAGTTTGTAGCTTGTGGGGTGGTGGGTTCGAGACTCATGTGTGGTGCAGAACGCCTCTTGGGTTGCATCATACTGTAGGACCCTAATGGGCCTGTGAGGGTTTTCTCATTGGTAAAGCACTGACCCGCAGGCTTGGGCCTGATCTGGAAATTCAGTTAGACTCTCTGTGCCCATTATGTCCTCAGAAACTTAACATTATATTTCCTTAGTATACAGTAGGCCTATTTTGTCCAATTTTTTGCACAGGTAGCCACCGATGCAAGAAGAAAAAGACTACGAAAGCTATTTCAAAGCCGTTTCAAGTTAGATTATTTACACATTATTTTACTATGTCACTCAATAAAAAGTGCTATATCACCAGTCTTTCTTCTCTGGAAAAACTGTTAGCCCACAGCAGTGTTTCTCAAACTGTGGGACAGACAGACAGTTTACTAAACAGACAGATATACCGTGCTTATCAGATAACTTGTGGAGTTTTCATCATACAGATACAGTACCATGCTCATATCACATCAAACTGCAGTTGCTCTGAACAACGGTTCACGAGACAATTGTCTATTGAATAGCCTAGACTGTCCTGTAGACTGCCCTGAAAAAAAGAAGCATGTACAGTAGTAAGTGTAGTTAGGCCTTACAATGTTAAGTAGAGATTAAAAGTAATGAAAATGGGAAAATGGAATCATATATGAATAATTGAAAAAAAAAAAAATAATAATATATATATATATATATAAAATAGGCTCAGTTGGCTATAGACGCCCTGACAAAATCCGAGGCCTGAGTCGATTCCGACTGTAGGCATTTCCAATGTTACGCAGGGTAAAAGTGCCGAAATATGGGCCAAAAATTAAATCATTTATGGGTCCCTGAAATAATGAATAAATAATTAAAATCTCTGGGCCAGTTGCTAGGCGCCATGCCCTAGAATCAGGCTCAGCCTTTCCGACCTGCGGCATCCCTGCCTCCCCGTCTCTCTCTCCCACTCATTTCTTGTCTCTCTACACTGTCCTCATGTCCAATAAAGGTGGAGAAAGCCCCAAAGATAAAAATAAATAAAAATAAAATAAAAATGCAAGCATCAATTTTAGTATTGGTCATCAAGTAAAGACATCCAAAGTCACACTGAGATTAAACATGAATCACTAAGTGTGTAATTATTCAGAACACATCTCTTCAATGGGTCTATTAGATTCAAAATGAGGTAGACATGTCTCACTCTCACAGTCCCTAACACACATAGTATCTTCACATCTTTTGGTGAGGTGCGCAGTACAGTATATCAATATCCAGTTCGCATCAACCTGTGATGGGAACCCCAAGATCATGTTATCCATCATATTGATTACTGACGTGACCCATTATGGTGGCGTGCCACGGGTGCAGTGCCACCAGACAGATGATTTATTCATTCTTTGGGGATGTAAATCTCTGAGTTACAGCCTACAGTCATGCTTATGTAGGAACATGTTTTCAGACTCACGTGGACTCAATCAATTACAGAGGAACTCAAAAAAAATTAATACAGTCTGCCAGATCAAAAAGAAATGTTTAACTGTGGGTTTTTGGTTGTGGTCATGAAGTGAAGGGAGTGTGTGAGGGAGATAGTTAGTGTGTAGGCTATATGTAGTGAAGGAGAGCACATGTGAGTTTTAGGACCTAAGTGTGGAGGCTGAGAAGTGTGAAAGAGTGTGGTGCAGCGTCTTCAGCCACATAGATGGAATTGGAATTGAAAAGAATCCCTCTGATGTCTCAAGTCAGCCAATGGGCTATAGATGTATAGTACAGGCTGTGGGAGATGCAGACAACAGTTTCAGACTTTCATGCTACGTATTTCTTGTTGATATTCTTCTGCGAGTTGAATGAGTTTAATCAACTTCATCAACATGTTTTCAAATGTGAGACATCCGGAAGAGTTTTTCTCTTTTATGGAAAATCCCAAGTGATGGTTTAGGAAGTAGGCCTAGGCTAACTCTGTTAGTGTTTTCTTGTGTAAACACTTGTGCAGAGAATTTGTAAATATTTGTCCATTATTGAGATCAGTGGGAAGGTATCTCTAGAGGTATCTCTTTCAAGTTTGCCTCTGGTCCACAGTATTTGATCTGATCCAGCCATGGCTCCAGCACTCAGACATGCATTTGTATAATCTTTCTACCAAATACACTAATAAAGTAAAGTAAAAAAAGTAAATAAAATTGTCTCTATAGGGACCTTTGTTGTTTTTATGTGGTCAACTTACATCATCCATATGTTTTAACAGCGCTTTGGTTTGACACCTGAACTGAAATGCATTAGCTTCAGCCCAACAGTTAAACTTTGTGTGCATTATGGTACATTAAAGTGCAGGTAAGAAAAAAGCTTAAAGGGGTCATATTATGAATGTGTTTCTCGGGTCTATACTGCCTCTACAAACACTGTAAGTTTGATAATAAAAAAATAGCCAATATGTTGTTGAAATTGTTGAATTGTTAAAATAGCCAATTTACACTGTTAGAAACTGTTCAACTGCTGTGTGCTTAAACCACCTGTTTAGAATTTTCCTAACTATGTATGTCACAAGATAAGGTGGGTGGGGTCCCACAACATTGGCAGCAACTGAGGGCAATGAGAATGGATACTGTAATTGTGAAAATAGGGCAGCCACTTTGCAGCTGAGAACAATGAAAAAATTTCAATTGACTAATCAGGAGTGTCCTGACATAGGCTACAGGGGAAATCCTCAATGTGTTGGGTGCAGGTGTCTAGTTACCTTGCGTAAGTTGCTAACTTAGTTGCTAACCATCTATGCTTTTGGGAAACAGACGCCTGATGCACACCCCCATGAGAAACAGCCTGTTCTGAACATTAGCTACAAAAAGCTACAAAGGTTAGCTACAAAAATTAGCTTGAAAAAGGCATAATATGACCCCTTTAATAAATCAGCCATTGGGTGAAAGGGTGATTATCTCTGAAATTTGAAGGTAACTAATAAAGATATAACAAAATAAATGCAAACTGTTGACCATTGATCATGACTACAGCAGTGACGGCACTGTTCCTGATTTGTGGGTGTTGATCACTGAGGGTCTCTCTGCCCTCACTTGCTGACATTTACAACACTCACAGTCTGCGAAAAAGCCACAAACATTGTGATGGACAAATCACATCCATCCCACTCACTCTTCTCCTTACTGCCATCAGGGGAAGGTACCGCATCACCACTGTCCAGACCTTAAGAATGGGGAAGAGTGCAGACTACTGAACAGCAAAGCATGACACAAACGCTCTCAAATTGAACTGGAATGCAGTCCAGCACTTTCTTTGTCTGCCGTTAATTATACATCCAGCTGATAAGATAAGATATTGGTCAGTAAATAAAGTATAAACAACTATTTCAGATAGTTTCAGATACTGGTGTACAAAACTAATTCGTTAGGGAAATGAAACTTTTCTCAGGAACTTTTTGCCAATGCCTATACTGTCTCTCAAGTAGTATATCCACATCAATAATCATAAAAAGAGCTTTATGCAATAGCCTTGTTTAAGTGTTGAATGAATAATCAAATATTTAGAAATAAATATTAGATAGCCTATTAGAAATATATCAGAGTTTAAATTCGCAAAACTACTAATTCAGCATCACCTCATCTGATCTGTCTTAAAGCAATTTCTATGCACATCTGCCAGGTGAACATTGGCCTCTGTTTTTTTTTTTTAGAACAGAAATGTTGTTGAAACAGAACTGTAATCAAACATGGTGTTTGTCGCACATTGACTCGTACTCCGTAATAATGCTGACATATATTCAAAATATAAACATAAAATGGCAGAAAACTGAACATAATGGTCAGTGTCAGTAGCCTATTTTATAGCTTTACATCATCTATTCAGATGTGTATGGATAAAAGTTGTTTCTTGTTACATTGGATAAACAGTAAATGCTTTTGTATATCCATGCAACTTCTTAAGTGCATATGTATGATATATTTTTTACATTATATGTTTTCCACTAATTGTTTGAGAATGCAAACACTGTTGATAATGCAAACATTAATGATACGTTGTGAAATGCACCAAAAAGTAAAATTTAATTGCAGGTTTTGTGCAGGGTATTGTCATAGCCTTAGAACACATTGGGTCAGCCAGAGCCCTCTGCTATCAACACCACTATCAACTAAACACGTGTTGGCAGTTTACTTAGACTTGTTAGTGTTTGCTTGTGTAAATAAGTGTGCAGACTGTTTACAAATATTTGTTCTTTATTGACATTAGCGGAAAGTGTTTTTGGACCACAGAAGTGGATCCTATAGCCTCTTTTCTACCACAACACAGTGCTCACGTGTCACACATATTCACCGAAACCCTCCAACAATATGAATTGGTTATGTTGTCAGCAACGTCTGTGTATTGATTCGACTTGACTTCTGACCTGAAATATATTTACTTAGCTTTGTATCAGCGTGACTGTGTGATTTTATTGACTTGTGTGGGTGGCCCGCTGGAAGTCTCATTACCAGCCAAATGGTCTCTCAGGGTAGGGGTATTCCACTTTGCTAGGAAGAACTGAAACTTAAAAATCTTCCTGTTTTTTGCGTTCCTAAGAAAAGAGAAGCTTGTGGTTTTGACCTTCTAGGGAATATACAGTAGACCCACAGTAACTGGCCTTGGCATGCTGAGCTCTTGATAACCCAAGGGGTCAAATACATTTTCTTTAGGCTATGGGCATTTATGTTTCACACCATGGTGGTTGTACTTTAGAACTGTCCTTGGAGGGGAAAAAAAGAAATGTAGTTTAGGCTAGTCTACTGCTCTTTACTACAGTATATGACAAAAAATATTTATGACTTCATAAATTCCCTTTGTTGTCTTACTTGGGTTGAATCCCTTCTACATTACTATCTCTTACTGTACATTACCTTCACCATTATCTCTGTCTGACTTCATGCAGTGATTGACAATGATTTTATATCTCATATTATTATTTTATGATCATATATTATGATTATATTATATTTATATAGGCCTGCATGCATATGGACCTTTTAAGAGCTGGAACAGTTATCCCTCGGTCACTGATAACTCCAGATTATAATCCATGCTAAATAAATGACCTGAAAAAAAAGAGAATCAGATCATTGATCTGACTGAGACATGACTGCCAAGTGTGTGACCATTGGGAAATCTGTGTTGTCTGTGTGTCTATCCAAGACACAGACTTTGACTATTCCACCATGATGCGGTGCTAAAGCACACAAATACAAAACATATTCACACAGACTGCAGAATTGTGTTCTTTTCTTATTTGGTATTGTGTCTATAATTAGCCATTTTTTGCTAATTGTTTATACAAATTAAAGAATACATTACCTGCATGTTATCCTGTCTTACAAGGCCTCTTTTGCCTACTCCATTTCTCACAGTTTTACAGCAACCTTCACAGCAATCACCATATTTAATTTCTTCATAATGGGAATTAAAACGGAACAACAGAGAGGAGAAATAAAATAGTCACAGAACTGAAACCTTCAAATAAATTGTTTGCACGTTTCTAAACAAACATTGTTTACGCAATGTGAGTAGTTCCCCAGAAATAGATATTTCAGTGGAATAGAAATTGAGTAGACCAGAAAAGGAAGCCCTGTTACATTACTGAAGTAAGACTTCAAGTGGTTCAGAATGCAGTTGGCTGACTGGTAGCTGGAACTAAGAAGTGAGAGCATATCACAGCTGTCTTGTCTGAATTGCGCTGGTCACCTGTGAAATACAGAATTTATTTCAATGCACTGCTGTTTGTATTTAAAGCCCTGAATGGTTTAGCATGTCAATAAATACAATGACCACCTTAATCTACTCACAGATTACCTAGGTGTTCCTCGTAACCTGGGCACACGCCCAACTTCTCTCTGTTATACTCATTTTAAAACCAAGGAGTGGTCCTTAAATACTCCCTCCCATTTCTTTATTTGATTTCTTTACCATAGAATTCTCATCATATCATTATTAGGAGCAAACCAGGCAACATTATTAGCTTAATTTACCAGTTCTGTGGTCCTTTTGATGGTTAAATGGCTCATTCCCAGTACCACACTTGACATCCGCTTGAACGGTGAGCCATGTCGAAACCGTCACTGAATCAAACTGAAATTGTGTTTATTACCTTGTCAACATGTAACTCTACAAAAATTATCATCGCTGGTTCCTATTCTTCGCGAACAAACACACATGGATTGACTAGAAATGAACAACATTGTTATTATCCTTCTTTTCCAATAAGTGACTGTACTGTAGGGGGAGCTCTGGAGACAACATTGACATAAAAAAAAAAAAAAAAAAGAATCTGAAAATATTGCATGCAGATTCGCAAATTTCTTGTCAGTTTCAATTTATTTCAATTTATTTATATGATCTTAGGCTTTTAGTATGGTATTATTAATATGGTTATTATTATTATTATTATTATTATTATTATTATTATTATTATTATTATTGTTGTTTTTTCTTATTATTTTTTTGTAATTGTTTATGTTTTTATGGGCTTGTCTTGGCACATGTAGGCCTATTGTTTGCCATTGTACTGTATGTCGTGTTACATGATGGAGACTGATACACAGGGTGTAGACTTATAGAAATACAACATCCAGAGACGTGTGTTGTGCTACAGAAAGTGTGGACAAGGGTGGCTAAAACAATCACATAATCCATAGCTGAGGTCATCGTACTCAAAAAAACAACAATAGTTTGGGTTGAAGGACAGAAGGTGTGCCGACCACAGAGAGAAAGCTATAGGCGTTGGCATGTCTTTTGTCTATTCTTCCCCTCTGTGTCATCCTCCCATGTAACCTACAGTTCATCCTCCCATTGCTGTTGACTGCACAGGCCTGGGCAGCCAGGGTGGCCAAACGTGCCATCTGATTCACTGAACCTGCCCATGTTCTAAGTGTGTGGATTGGCAAGGGTGGCAAGGGTGTTCACTGATTAGTGGACAGTTCTATACTGACACGTGTCTATATCAGTCTGTTGTGCCTATGGAATCACATTGCTTTGTATCTAGTTTTATGTCTGAACAGGATGACTTGACTTTAGAGGGTGGTAATTGTCTTTCTGGTCAAAATTCAGCTGCTGTCTGTTTTGATTCCATGTCTGCTGTGCCTTATTGGCCTTTTAAGATGACGCCATAATACTGTGTCCCCTGCAATCATTGGCCCCCTGGTTTAGTTGACTAAAAACCCATGTAAAGTGAAAGAGTCTGGTCTGACAGGCTTTTCAAAAGATGATGCTTTTTTTTGGAAGTCCCAGGCAGTGGTCCCGGGGGAGTTATCCAAACAATCCACAGTTTACGGGAATCTCAATCATTGTTTTAATTGAGGTAGTTTCAAGTAAAGACTCATTTTTATTGCAAAACATTTCCTGTTTTCCAGAAGTGAGACGAATTACCACCAGTCATGGAATACCACCAGTCATGGAATACTACCAGTCATGGAATACTACTAATAATTGTGGGGGACACTGTATGTCTTATAGTACATGTGTGTTTGCCTTTAATGGAAACTAATGGGAAAGATTTATTGCTATTGCTTTATTTTCTTGAATGATGTTTAAAAGGAATCCCCCCAAATTACTTAGAAGCTGGAATTATAAACTATTTGTAGTTTTGTTGCAAGCAAATTAGAAAAAAAAAAACATTGTCCACATCAGACGTTCACATAGTTTTGCACAAGTTCACACGCTTACGTGAGTTTTCCCACCGGGCTGGATGCCAAAAGTCTGCAGGTCCGTCACATCTCTGGACCTCCCGCTTGGCCTGCATTCAAGGGCTGATATTGATTCTTGTATCATGTGTGCAGACCTTTCTGTGCCTGCTTGGGTGTGTTGTTTAAATTGATAATACTGTACTGTTTGATTGTACAGTACTGATATCTCAACCCCAGGGACAGTGGGGGGAACACTGAGAGGCTCTTGCATTACATTACCTGTGGCATCGGTGGAGAACACTGCCCACTGAGCTATTCCAACTGATCCCAGAACAGTATTTTAACAATAACAATAACAATCACAGATATTTATAAAGCATCCATGGCGTACTGTATTACAGAATTTATCAGGATGAATTTGTACGTTTTAAAATGATTGTTCAGAAATGATTCAGCCTGGTGAACTTTATAGATTTTATCTGTCTGTCATTGTGTTGTCATATGTTGATTAACTTGTATTGTTCAAACTGGTGAACCCAGTTCAGCTTCATTTCATTAGACTTGTACAGCCCTAAATAGCCTTTGAAATTGTGTGGTAAGTGTACAGTGAGGCTTTGAAGATAAGAGAAACAAGGACACTTTTCAACAAACTGTTGACATCCTGATGAGTGAAATGACAAAAGAAGGATAGGTTATGTATTAGCTTGGGCATACACGTTATCCACCTCAGGATGGCCTGATGATGAAGATGATGGTGATGGTGATGATGGTGATGGCGTGATGAGTTTGCTGATGAGTTTGGTGTGTACCTGATGACACTGCTGGCAGAGAGGTGGGGGTATGTTGACCAGGTCCAGGAGAAGCCGGACGAGTGTGAGAGAATGTCTGAGTTCAGCTGGATTCCATCACAGACGACTGAGCTGCTGATCACACTGGGGCCACTGGTATAATACAACCTGCCTGTGGTGGCCGCCGACACGTGCTGCTAGGGTGAAAATCCCAACACAAACACAACCCACGGTGGCGCAAAACCCCACACACATCACTCTGAGAAGATCACTGAACTCAAGTAACCCTCTTTAAGGTGAGGCCATACCTCTCTCAGCCAATCAGAGCCCGGTTAGCATCAGGCAGTTTCTTGTGGCCAATCAACACGTGCTGTGGTTTTTTTTTTTCCAGTTTATCTTAGTGAAATTGAATTTCATCTCAGTAATTCAACACCAACGGAAACACGCACATCTGTCAGTGCCGGTTCTGTCCCTGTGGGCGTTCCCTCTTCCTTTTGTTCTATGTAGTACCAGAATGAATGTGTTCTCATGAGTAAGAGGTTGCTCATTCTTACTGTACTGCTTGAAGTGCCACCTCAAGAATAAGGCACTATGAGGAGACCAGATTCGGCCCCCAGGGTAATGGCCCAGAGTAGCCTTCCTTGTAGCCTCTGGACAGAAGCTCTGGGGGACACTCCTGGAATTTGGTTTGACGTACGTCGACGTGTGTGTAATGTGAGAGTGGAGCCCCCCACACCCCCACCCCCCTCCCTCCCTCCGACCACTTCTCTTGACAAAGTTGCATAACATTGGCAGCACAGCATGAACAGTATCTACACAGGGACACAGAGCCAAGGAGGAGGAGAGATAAGACTTCCAAAAAAAAACTGTGACACAACCTGTGCTCATTTGTAAAGAATGCCTTTCGTCTTAAAAAACGGTGTGATCCAGGACTTCCTCGAAAGTGACGCATCTACAAGCAATTCACCTGAGAATACTCTTTGAAATTAAAAAAAAAAACTATTTAGACTAAATATTCTGAATAAAATCTTAAACTAAATGTACTAAAATCTCACATTGTCTCTCTAGTACACATTCAGGAAGAGAATCCTGATCTCCTGATGTGACCGAAGTTCAGATTATATTCTCACAACCTTGTTTTTTTAATCTCTGAAAGTACTGTACAGCTGAGACCTGCCTTATCCTGGCACGGATGGTTTTCCATGTGTCTGCTGCACATGTTTTCTGCGTTCTCCCTCATGTCAGCACACTGCAGTCTCCAACCCCCGGCAGCTCCTCAGCACAGCACACCAATGACAGGTGGTGGTGAGAAAGGCATCTCGGAATTATTTCTGCTTTCATAACCTTTATTTCCAGGAGACAGACTGTACAAACCTACTGAGTCTACACTTCTAAATTACCCATGTTCCAAAAAAAAAAAAAAAAAAAAAACCTTACAAAAATATACTAATCTACAGCAGATGTAGCCTAGAGAATGTCCAGAGTGAACTTTTATTTGTCTTATAGATTATTTTATTTTCCCTGACAATTACATGAACTAGACTTCATTAAACTCCTAAAAAGACACGGGCGATTAATTAATTTGTCATTCATTTGTCGTAGACAAAAGGCATTAAATGTTCAAATATTGTTTGGTGTGACAAGTGACCAGTGATTCTATTTCAGAAGTGCACAAGTAAAAGAATAGAACATAAAATTAAAATTGTGTGTAAAGCAAGCAAATCTAAATAAAGCATATGACATATGATATGATATATGACATGATATGATATGATGTACTGAATAATTGCTATCCAAAGGGAAACACAGCGTAATGAGCGCTATGTATAGTGTCCCTATAAGTGGCATCCCTCTAGGCAAGATGTGGTGATGTTCACCACAGCTGATGCTTAATTAGCCCACTATGGCCCAATATATCCCCCCTCATCCCCCTCCTTATACATACATCCTTTAACAAGAACTATCTGAGGGGGCTCCCATAGACATGAAATACATCATCTCACAATACACCTTATTCAAGTTTTACGATATTAAGTGCTATTATATTCCAGCTATCATACCCCACTGCTGTCTAAATTTAGCCTGGGAATTCCCATGCTCCTTTGCTCGTTTATTTCATTTCACTCTGCAGAGGAGCATGGTGACCATGGCCGTTTTTCTCGCTTGCTTTCGGTATCCAATCGCAGAACAAAAAGGGATTTGTACGGCCCTCTATTGCATTTTACGTCACGTGGTGGCTCTGGTATTGGCTCCGAGGTATGTACAGACGCTATGATAGACATTCGTAGCGCCCAATAAACGGCTATGGACAATTGTAAACGATGCTTCCGCTACGAGAAATACAATAGGTAGGTCCCCAGACTAAATATCACTTGTGATTTTAGTTTGGCATTCGCCAGGCTAGTCTAAATTGGCATTTAAACTGAAATACTCCTGAACCAAATCCCCTCAAGGACTTTGCTTTTACCAGAATATTGACCTTTTTCCAAACAAGGCATGAATATACACAGTCACTATTGTGATGGAGCAGGAAGTCTGGGGGGAAAGGTCTAGGTCGAAGGGGTGAGGATGCAAGGTCTTTGAAAAGGTTTTCCCCGAACTCCAGCTCCTAAAGAGCTTTGCTTATTTGGATGAATCACCGCCAACCAGAATACCAAACCCATGAAGATATCACGAAGGTTGGTTTTGGCAGGAGATAATAAGGCCGAGAGTGGGTTTAGATGAACAACTGAACATCACTAGGAGAAGGCCTGCAGTTCAGATCCAGGTTTAAACTATTGGGGAAAGTTTTAAACTGGCTCTAAAGTTCAGTGGTATAAGACAATGCACTCTGGTGTACAGTAGGTCTGGTGGTAAAGATGAATAAGGCTAGGTGTTGAGAGTAAGGTTGGGGTAAGGTTAAGGTTAGGACTAGGACTGGGTAAGTAGGTTGAACATGAGCCAAGAGGTTTACAACTTGGGTTGGGGTAAACCTTTTTTTTTTTTTCACAAAAGGCTTCTGAGGAGGATTTAGGTTACAGTAAGAGGATAAGAGACAGGGGTTAAGGTCAGGGTATTGTACTGGTGAATATGATGAATATTTTAGACCTACAAGGTAGTGAGGAGTGACTAATCTGTGTGGGAGAGATGGCTCTCCTGCGGACTGGATTCCCAGACCCTGTGACTTACAGTCTGAGGGGCCTTCACTGGAAATCTTACAGTGCAGCACTGTCCACTTGGGTCCGTTTGTGGGTGCATGTTTGTATGTGTGTGAGTATGAGTGGATGCATGTGAGTGTGTGTGTGTGTCCAAGTGTGTGAGTGCATGTGTGTGTGCATGTTTGTTTGCGTGTGTGTATGCGCACATGTGGGTCCCTATGTGGGTGCATGTGTGTGTGTGTGTGTGTGTGTGTGTGTGTGTGTGTGAGTATGAGTGTGTGTGTCTAAGTGTGTGGGTGCATGTGTGTGTGTGTGAGAGAGAGAGAGAACGAGAGTATGTGTGTACCATGTGTGTATGTGGTGGTAGTGGTGTCGGTGGTGTTGGTGTGGGCCCAAGACAGAGTGTTTATTCAGAGGCTTTCCCCTGACAAGGCAAACAGGTACCCCTCTAATTTTGCCTCCGGTGCGTGATCATGTGCCGGACTGCGGTTTAACATGCAACAGTAGCGTTCATTCTTTCCGTCGTCCTCACGTGCTTGCATTAGTGCTCTGTTGAAAGTGTCAACAATAGCTGACATACATCTCTAAATCTCACGCTTTTCCATTCTTTGATCACACGTTAGTGTATGACCTCCGCAATAATGCACCGTCACACTCCACACCCTTGTAACGCGCCCAAAAGTCACACCACTCAAAGGACAGCGGAAGATAGATGAATGGTGCGCTAACGTGCACACACACACACACACACACACACACACACACACACACACACACACACACACACACACACACACACACAGAGCACTGACTAGTGACTGGGGAAAGGCTAAAGTTGGGAGGTTAGAAGGCAGAAGTTAATTACCGCCCCATGGGCTCTTTTTGCTTGGGGTTAGCATCACTTTCACAATGACTAACTGAAAAACGGGGGAGCTACAAATAACCACACTGTCTCCAGTCGACTGAATCAAACTGAAAATAAAATAGTGAAAGTGAGAAAGAGAAGGAAAAAAAGTGAAAAGAGAGAGAAAAAAAAAGAACAATCGAGTGGCCCGCTGAACCCACCGACCCAGTTTCCTGCCAGACAACCTAACTCAAGCTGATCTGTGCGCTTTAATCTGTGTGAATGCTCTGAAATGGGCAGATTGTGTGAGTTCCATTAATCCGCTCCTGGCTGACATTCCTCGCACATTCTCACTTTTGTTCTGGCTGTTTCCCATGAGAAAGTCCACAACTTTGAAGAGAGTGCGTGGAGACGATGGGGAGTCTCCGTGAAGCCTCAAGAGTGATGGCGGACGAGCTGAATCTGATATTGTTCCGAGGAAACAGTCGTGGCTCTGTGCTGGTGGTCGAGACACGCAAGGACACAGATCAGGAGACTCACACGCACACACACATACAAGTGTGCGCACACTGAGGCATGCACACACACACACACACAAAGACACACACACATGCACATGCAAACACAAATTCACACCGAGCGCAAGCGGGAAGATAGTTGAACCAGTGCTTACATAAGTGCATACACAAGAGCACATGTACAGTGCTGTACATTGGAGAAAACAAACAGGAATGAACACACACACACACACACACACACACACACACACACACACACACACACACACACACACACACACACACACACACACACATGTACTGTACATGTATGCCAATGTGTCTGTCTGTATTTGTGGGGTTAAATTGAGTATGTTGCATATAGAGTAGCCTACCAAAGGTTCTACACTGTGAAATGTTCATCCTGTTAGATATTTCAATAGTAGCTACAATGGTATTTGGAATAAAGAAGTTCAACTGTAGCTGCTACGTGGACATGAAAACTTGCCAGGAAAGGGTAATAATGGCCCACCTGTTGACCATATGCCCTTTCCTGTGAATGGTTGGACTGTAACACAGTATTAGACATGTAAAACGTCTATTTTTGGGATTTGAAATCCTTCCAGTTGAAATCTGCCTAAGCAAAGCCTTTTCCTACACAGCGAGACCTTAACCAAGACATTCCACAATGGTCAGCCTTGGTTCCCAAAGAAACCCAGCGCCGTTTCTGCCAGAATGTTCTTAGCTTCCATTCCATCTCCTCTGGCCACGGGCTGAACGTCCCAATGCTGCGCTGGTTGCTGTGGTTTTGTAGATGGTCATTACAGCTGGAGGTGAGCTTCTCGGTCTCGCTGACTAGCAGAGTGACTCATCTAACATCTTGCAGAGAGAGCCCAGCTCAACTGGAGAGTTTTAGCCACTGCTCATTACTGCACAGAGGAGGAATGCCAGTATATACTTCAAGAGAAGTGCCCTCAAAGCAGCAACACATTACAATTTTATGTTAAATAAACATAACAGTTGCAGGATAGCGGTACAGCTCAGGAAAAAAGTCCTTAAAGCAGCAGTATGTGAAGATTTTGTGGTAAAATAAAAGTTTCTAAATCATTTTATGGTACACCGACTGGTAGGGATAAGGCAGAAAAGGCACTAAACGCCTTGTATTGCATTGTATTTAGCTGAAAAAAATACTACTTTTTCGTCTTTTGAGTCCTTGAGACCTTTTAACATTGTGTTTGTAACATGCAGGAATGTTTGGATGGATTCATAGCTTGCATGTCAGAAATGCCTTTAGGGTACAAAGTATGCTAAAGAATGTGGACAAGCGATAAATACCCTCCGTTGCATAATGAGGCTTTAACAATAAATCATAATATTAGAATCAATGCATTGAATGTACTGAATGTATAGTTGATGGCCTCAGACAAAGAAGAGGTCACATGCTTGTTTTCAAACACCTTGAGTCACGTCATCATAGCATGAGTTTTTATTTATTTATTTACCTTGAGCCCTCAGGAAGGGGTACAGAGATTTACTGCACCTGTGTCCCACTGACAACGTGACCATCATGTGACTTTCTCCACAGGACACGCATTGCTATGCTACAGTACAGTACGCATGCTTTTTCCACACTCACTAAGGTCATCCATACAGTTGTAAAACAGTAGGTTACTCATTGTCCTATGATGTAGTAGTAGTTCTATAAACAACTTGAAATAAAAACGTGATCACTCACACTCAGAATAGGCAAGGCTCTGAGATGTACCACCAAGATTATATGCCATATTTGTTGGTGCATTTAAAAATTAAAATTGTAATAATATTATAATAGTAATAATGTCAATGGGCCTTGCACATTTATGCATGTGCAACCCTAACAATAAACCCCTGCATAATATGCATCCTTATTGTTTAATATGATTTATGTTAGTTTTGTTTTTTGTTATTAATATAACTACAAGCATGTCATTTTTAAGGGAAAAAGCACACTTGCCTTCATAGCGCAGCTATTTTCAGCACATTATAATCTCAAGAGATGTAAGCCTTGCAGTGATCTTATTTGTCAAAACACGGTTTTGTAACTCTTACAAAATAGCTGTTTAAATATTATTAAACAGAGGGATTTTTTAGAGGAGCATTTAAAAGATTACTTGTCACAAGTTAGATTTCCAACTGGTGCATTATGCTATGACCATATTTGGACATTGTTTACATGCTATCCAGCTCCTGAAAACAAGCGTGTACATGACCTCTTGTCCATGAATAAGCCCTCCATCCAAGAGACAAGGCACAAGACACTTCTAGAACAATCTGCGCTCTGAACATTCATGTACATCTGTGTGTGTGTGTGTGTGTGTGTGTGTGTGTGTGTGTGTGTGTGTGTGTGTGTGTGTGTGGACGCGCACTTGCGTGTGTATTTGTGTGTATGTGTTTATTGTGTGTGTTTCTTTTAAACTGTTTAATGTGATAATTGAATAAATATTTAATTCTCACATTATTTTGGGATTATTTAGTAGGCCTCAAAAAGCATCAAATGACGACGTATGCTCTTGAAGCCACACACAGATACACTGGAAAAGTCAATGCTACTGCAACTGAGCATAAACTCCAGATGTCTTTCAACACTTGAATGAACAGCTGAATGAACAGCTAAAAGATCATAAAGTGTGCAAGCATGTTCATTTGACAGAAAGTGCTACTTAATTTAGAGCTTTAATACTTTAATTATATGCCTTTCCTTAACTCTTCTCTTCTGTTGGCCACATCACAGCCAATACATGATACACTCTTGTGTTTACATGGAAGTCAATAAAGCTGTGTTTATAGTTTATCATTGCGTGACAACAAAAGTCTGCTGTATCAGCCAGGCAGTTGAGCTTAAGCTTCTGGCATGACTCCTGAACAGGTGTCCCACAACTGTGATGGTATGCATACAGTATACTGCTTAAAGGACTTGGCACACACACACACACACACACACACCAGCAGCAGAGGAAAAACGTGTGCACCAATTGCTGCAGTATGTGATATTTTCCTTCAGATTTACGAAATCATTATTTGGGATTTAGTGGTTTCCAAATAAATGCAAATGCATTCACATTTTTGTCTGTCTGTCTGTCTGTCGGTCGGTCGAACAGAAAAGGCTGGTTTATGAAACAGCAAATTCTTTGAGGTCACGTGAGCTGGTATATAAAGGGATCTGAGGGATTTCAGATGAATGTCTGAGAATCACACACCATTTGCCAGGCTGGTAAATGGAAGTAGGTCACTGGAAGTTTTGAGTTAGAATTAGTGTGTTTTTCTGTTTGTTTGTTTGTTTGATTGTCTGTTTTTTGTTGTCCTTTTTCTTGTGGTATTTAGTTTATTGTCATTGGATCTGAGCTTTCTACTTGTTATACTTCAAAAGTTTTTTTTTTGTTTTGTTCTGAAATATGCTTTAAATTTCTTCTCTGTTGTCATTTTCAACGGAAGGTTTCATTCAGACTGAAATAAATAAATAAATAAACACGCTAAGGATGAATAATTCCCTGCAGTTTCTTTCACTCTGAGAGTTTGATCATCCTTTCTCATCTAAGACAGTTTCACTACCATCCACAGTCAGTGCTCAAGTATGTGGCACACATACCTACCAGTATTATCTACGTCTTAGTCACCGGAAATAAGTGGCTGTTGTAGCACGTTCTCCTCGGAAAGAAGCCAACATTTCATCATCCAAATCAGAGACCTCTCACTTTTACCAAATAAATGTTCCAGGCTATAGCGTATTTGCCTTTCTGTTGTAACTTGTCAGTAGCATGTAGCAAACAGACTGGAATCCTGTTGCCGCGTATTTTCCTTGGTAACCACTTTCTCTGTAGGCCTTTTGTCTTTTGTCCATCTGTTGGCACTGGTAATGCCAGTCGGTCCTGATTTGAATACACTGATGGAATGAAACCTATGTTTGACTGGGGCGAAATTTAGACACTTTTTTTCACAATGTGTCCACACAGATTAACAATTGGCTCCCGGCTTTCACCCGAGCTCTTCATATCTGTGCAGCATTTTTGTCTGTTATCAGTACATGATTAGATATGATTTTACGATGAGTTGACTATGTAAATTAACTTCTATGCTATGTCAACTATGGGTACCACAAAAGCCCAATCACAGACACCATAGTTAGAAATTGTTTTAATAGAAGCTCCCTTCATAACTGGCACAAACTTTGCCTTCTTCATCAGGCACCGTTGGGCACAGACTAGGCTACTGATACTAGACATAAGAGCTTCATAACAACTGCTGTAGTAGCTCCGCTCAATACTACAGCACTACGTCAGAGTACTCTCATTAGTTCCCCTACTACATTTTCTAGGAACCAATCAGCAAATAGAAACTGAAGGCAGAACAATAATAGTTTAAAGTAAGCCTATTGACTGAAACAGTCAGACTACAGCTGGTGGAAACAGTCATGGCTACAGCCATCACCCTTATAGACATCCTGCATGATGAATCTGTTTTGCCAGAGATGTTTGTTCCACTTGTCATATACTGTCATATACTGTATGTCATATACACACCACCACACTGCACTTTACAGGAGTGTTCCCATACATTGTAGGAAATGTTGCATATGAAGAGTTGAGATTCTGAATATATAATCCTACTGAAATATTAAAAAGTCAAGTTGTTTAAATAATCATTTCCAGGAAATCACTTCAAACTGCAATTGAAAGACTTTTATCAAGTACAAACAAATCAGGTCAACTCAAAATCGAATTTGAGAGTGGAGTAACAATACAGTTTCAAAATCATCAAAATTATAAAAATGTATTTAATGAATTGTAATGGCAATGAGACTTTTGCATCTAAACTCTTCATATTCTGCCTTACATTTCCACTGCTAGAGACAACTGCTAGAGCCAAATTCAATGTGTGAGCCATTCATTCTAAATGGCCAATAAAGCAGCACTGTGTCTGAGGATGCTTTATCTGCCATTCCTCCCACTGACCTTGGCAATGCTGCTCTAAAACTAAGTTTCTAGTTCTACTAAACCTCAGGCCAGCACATGTGCTCAAGTGCGTTCTCTGCCAAGCAGTCTGTGTTGAAACAAAGATAATTATAAGGGCTACATAGAGCGGCTCTGAAAACAGCTGTGGACCAGTGCTCCAGTTGCCCTCACAAAAGGCTAAGCCCAATTACACAGGGACCCTTGTTGAAATGAGAAAGGCATGTTGTACTGGGTAATAAGCTTTGTCATCAGTGCCCTGCTATATCATAGCCAAATATTACCCAGCTGCAACTTCAGGAGCCAAACCACAAGTCCCGTGGGGTATGTGCGTAGAAATGAGGGGCAGCCCTTTTGCAAAAATGGCACATTCCTTTTCAGAGGACAGCCATTTTACTGAATCCTGTGGTCACCGTTTCTATTGTACAGCTCTAGACTAGTTGGGCAACGATATGGCAAGTAGACAGAAATAGGCAAGAGATCAGATAGATGGTGCCATATTTAGGAGACAAACCAACTACTTTTGATTAAAGGGGCACTGCTAGAGCATGCTAATGATGTCAGATGGCAAAAAGGTTGAATGTCACTTAATAACTGTATTTTTATTGTTACTCTAGGTCAGGCCTGGGCAAACTAAGGCCCGGGGGCCACATGCGGCACGCTGAGCCATTTAATCCGGCCCGCGGAGCCTTTCCAAAGTAGAATAATTTATCTTTTAGCCAAAGGAGACTTAAATTATAGACCTAAATTATCAAATTTGTTGCAGTCATGAAATACAAATTCCCCTTTTTAACCCTGCATGTTAACATGCCCTCTGAAGAAAGTGTGGCTACTGGTTTGAGACTTGCCAATTTACCGGAGTCAACCAGTTGACGGTTAACACCCGGCCCATTAGTGAAAATCTAAACAGCAATGTGGCCCTTCGAACAAAATAATTGCCCACCCCTGCTCTAGGTAGTTTACCAACCCCCACCCAGAACTATACAGTGTATATCCTTGATGGCTTGTGGGAATAAAGCTTTAATCAAGCTTAAGAAAACAGTACTTGGCAGACAAAAGTACAACAAATGAATTTATTTTGAACATATTTACATTATGTACACAAATAATAGATACAGTATTTCAAAGGCACATACAAATTGACACTTCTCAAAAAGACTGACCAATCAAGACACTTCATTCTCTTTCTACAAAATACTGAGTACCACTGTCTGTGACCTACCACTCCTTCAGCAAAGAATGACTTGTGTCCCTGCATAAAGGTTTTGCATCAAGTTCATAAATTAACCTGACTTCAGTGCATTTGTTTTTTTTCCATATATAAATAAAAGACATACAAAAATAATGACCATTCTAGTATGACATTTTGGTACACAAAGATTGTGTAGAAAATATGATCAGAGGTTGAGCGGTCAAGTATGAAAAATTGTCTGTTGACGCCAATCACCAAAACCACTCCCCGGGTCCGTACAGTGCACGTGTGTGTGCAAGAGATGAGTGGTGTGGCCAGTCTCCTCCAGCTTCTCTCCCCAGTCCTTCCCTCAAACCCTCAGCCCCCCCAATACTCAGTCCTCTGAGCCCAACAAAGTGCTCCGGGTGCAGCAGCTATAGCCGGCAGATCTTCTTCTGCCTAAAGATGACCAAATGAAGTGCTTTCATCTCAGACGCGGAATCTGGAACACATAAAAAATAAAAAAAAACAGTTATTAAAGACCTTTTTTACAGAACACTTTCCCTCCATTCCATTAAATACATGTGGCACCCATAAGGTCCTACAGCAAAGCTAAGCACGAGTCTGTTTCCAAAGAACATAGTTGCTATAACCAGTTAGCTACTTGGTTAGTTTGCAATGGGAATGCAATCAACAAAGTTGCTGACAGCATAGTTGCTAACAAAGCCATCAACCTTATTGGTTGTAATGCAATTTCCCACTGGCAACCAACTAAGTTGCTAACTGGTTAGCAATGCTTTTGGGAAACAGGATGCCTGATCAACTGCAACCAACACTTAGACCAATGAAGCCCTTCAAGGGTCACTAGCTTCCAGCTATATGACCCAACTTTACAAAGACGGTTGAGGAGCATGCTGAGGGGAATCTGATAAGGGGTGTGGTACAGAGTAGGCGTGTACCTTTTTCTTGGCTTCACCTCCCAGCCATCGCGACATTTCACAAAGGTCAGATGCTTGCCGGGTGTGATGTCATTCTCTGAAGGGTCTTGGACGCAGAATGTGTATCTAATTGGAAAGATTGACATCACATTAGTCTCCAAATTAATGTACAGAGAATATGATCTGACAAGCCAAAATGCCTTAGGCTCATAAATCTCAATGTAAAACATTTATCATATGGAACATTGACAAGATAAGCACAATTAGACTTAAAGACAGCACAATTACACTTACTTTTTCTGAGTCTCTCCGTGTTTTACACGGATGCGTCGGACTTGTAGCACCTGATTGGTAGGTTGGCTATTCCAGGACCAGAAGCTCTGCTTGATGCTTTTCCACACGGATGACAGAGACTCCGCAGGTCCTTCCCAGCTGAGCTGGATCTTCAGAAGCTCACCAATATCTTCCTCAACAAACACCAAGAATGTGTTGGTGAAGTTCAGGCCCACTTTCTCTGGTCTGGGAGCAAATTAAAATTCAATTATTGAATAAAAAGTGTCACTTCATGTCAGATGAACCACTAATTCAAATGTAGTTCTTAGTCTGTTACTTACATGTTGACATCGAGATCTAAAGTATCATTGTGTGACCCCAAGAGCTTGACTGAGAAGGTAGGATCGGCGTCATCAGATTGCTTTCTGTTAAACACGTGCATCTTCATCTGGTAGTGGTAACCTTTGGGAGAAAATTGCAATTACAATCAACAATTAAATCATTTCATCATTGTATAAGAGCACACTGGTTGATATTGAGATTTAATTATCACAAAGCCATGCAGTAAGGTGTAAAAAATAAAATAAATAATAATAATAATAATAATAATAATAATAATACTTTATATAGGCTATATACTGTATTTATACCTCCAAAGGGTGTGTCAGCACGGGTCTTCAGATACATCTTAGTGTTCCTCCTCTTGCGCATTTTCTTAGCATTGTAGCCCATGTTGTTGCAGCGATTTTTGCGGCAGCTCAGGCAGATGCCTTTCTTGAAGCGGGTAGGATCTGTACACTGGTAGGCATAACTGACGTGGTCCTTGCTCATCAGAGAATCTACAAACAGGTGTACTGCTCTTTCATGCTCACACTTCAACACATCCACAAAACCTGTCAGGAGAGAGAGAGAACAGAACACAATAATTACTTACAATTCATAATACAATTCAAAAGCACTGATTCAGCCCTCAGCAATTCTAAATTCTTCCATTTCAAGCTGATGATTTCATTCATTTTATACAAGAAAAACAGTCATGCTTACCACCGCCAGCATATGCCACTACATCCCCCAAAGCACAGCCAGGCTGGATGTCACCGCCATTGGGATAGATGTCAATGTCTCCTATTGGCTGCTGGATGCCAATGCTGACGCCCAAGGCCTCGCGTGTGTATGTATGCAGGACATCAACAAAGTCTGCATCATCTGGAGAAAGTCGCCGGTGTGACTCCACTCCTTCAAACATGGGTCCTGCTGGGTCCAAACCTGAACATACACACAGAGAAGGAGTTCACACACATGCACAGTTGAATAGCTGAAATCACATTTAACTAAAGTCGTGCAACCATCATTATGTCTGGTTGAGGTGGATGGCTCTTACCAGTTATTCTTCCAACCGTGCCCTTGACAAAAGTGCCTGCATAGCCAGCAACATGGGCCCCAAGACTGTAACCAATCAAGTGAACACTTTGCAGAGGTATATGGGTCTCCTCCTATTAGGAAAAGCAAATATTTATTAATAAAGATACTCTACACACACACACACACACACACACACGCACGTACACCCTCGCCCAGCAGGGCAGATAGAGCCGCTTTCACCCTCACCTGGAGCCAGTTGAGCAGGTCTGCGATGCTGAGTCCGACGCGCCGCGTGTGATTGACAGCTTCAGGGTAGAGCTGATGGGCGAGGTTCAGCCAATCCACGACCAGTACGTTGGCTTCCGGCTCTCGCTGCTGCACAGCCGCCACCAGATTGTGCATCCAGTTCTCAAATATTCCACTCATCTACAGGGGGAGAGGCCAGAGTCACATTTCATATTCAATATCAGTCCTTATCAGGATATCAAAACGCCCTTAAGTTAGTGTACACTCCTTGGGTCCACATAGACCCATATGGAGGTAACCTACTTACCGTCCAGCCATGTATGACCAGGATGGTCTTGACAGTGGAGTTGAATCCACACTCCTGTAGACCGGCTCTCTTCTCAGGGTGGAGGATGCATCCCTCCTCATCTAGATCTAATGACTTGCGGAAGTCATACTTGATCTGGTCATGGAGTGCATTTGGATTCTTCAGCAGTTTCCCATCCAGTTCTGTTTGGAGAAGAATGGTTTGTGTGAGATCATATGGTTCTTTCTCCATTTAAACGAGGGGGAAAGTTTTTTTTCCCCACTTACAATCATACGATTAAAACGGTTACTGCCAACACAAACTGGAAAATTTTAACCGTGTGGTATACCCTATCATTTCAAACTACTCGCGTGTGTGGCCAGAGTAGGTGTTTTAACAGCTGCACTAAGCCGGTGTACGTTGGCGGTAGACGTGTGCTTGCATGGCGCCGCACACTCGCCTTTCCATGGTTCATGTATCCCTCAAACTTCACTTAAGAACTGAAATCGATATCATTTGCGACCAATTTCCAAGGCAGCATGGTTTTTCAGTTGAAGAAACAAAAAAATCAAGGTAACACACACAGTGCTAC
>JAODXP020000019.1:36379119-36446886 GCA_027497455.2 Sardinella longiceps | reverse complement strand
GTTTTGTTACGTTGTGCATACCTGTACTTACCCAGTACTTCACAGGCTGTAAAATAAAGTGTGAACGTTTGTTATTCCAGTAAACTTACACTGTAAGTACTCAGTAATTTATCCCTTGATACTTTTTTGTTACACCATTCTTACCTAATACTTACTAATACTTACCCAGTACTTCAAGGGCTGTAAATTAAAGCGTTACCCAATTTCCTCTGCACTTTTCTTTGAAAGTAAATTAAGATCATACATTATTTTTGTACCGCCTTACATCTGCCACAAGAGATCACTGTTGGGGAGGATATGAAATCTTACAACCCTACTAGAAAAAAAAGAAGACATTATTGCGTCAATGAAATGTGGCAAAGGTGAGTGACAAAATAATTAAACAGTGATTGTTGCTAATCATATATATATATTATCATATAATAAAAGAGATTTTTTATTGAGACCGTTTTGCACCTATATTACCCCCTAAAATGCAGTGTGTATTTAAGATAATGAAGCAGGGTTTTAGAGATTGTCTATGCTAAATGTTGTTTATCTAGTATAGGTTGTTTAGGCTAATGCTAATCAATGGACTCTATTTTCAATCTACTCTGAAAAGTGAATGAATTAGGTACAGGAAGTTGTACAATCACCTTAGAAAGTATTATTACCCCTTAAGTCTGTGCTGGTCCACACCACTGCCTCTCACAAATGTTCACCCCAATACTATGCTAATATACTCTTTTTTTTTTATACTTCAATCTGAACATGACTGACACAGTGGCAGTTGTGGTGATAAGTCATTTGAGGCCAATGAGAGGGGAAAGAGAATAAGTCTATTTGTTTCTGTGCGCGAGAAAAGAGGTGTGACCTTTGCTTGTTGATTGCATAGCCTGGTGGTTAAATATTTATTTTGGATCGCCGTCTTGGGTGCTGTGGAAGAGCTTGTGACAACGCAACAGCAGAAGAGTGATGTGGTGGCATGGGGAGATGCCAAAGCATTGCCAGCCAAGAGAGACGCCTGCACAGACTCAGGGAAGTGAATGCTGTTGGATGAACTGATCCTTGTCCTGAAGGGGAATACTGTAGTGTACAACCTCGCAACTGATTTGCAAACAGCCTCAGGTAGATAAGAGCCATCCTCTGGTGAGTGCTAACTTTATTTCCTCTTCCTCTCAGATAAGGTAGTTACAGATATTTGTTTGTAAATTGTGAATGGTGTCAGTTATTGTATCTTATAAGAGCAAAGAGTGTGGAGACTGCACATTATGTGGGGTGTAGACTGCAGATTGATTAACTTCAAGAAGCATTCATTGTGAAACTCTTTATAGTGGTGTTGGTATGATGGAGTAGAATACTGTTACTGAAAGGAAGAAGAACAATCAAGTATATACAAACACAGTAAGGATGAAATAAGATGTGTGAAATAAGAATATCTAATATCTTTTATCTTAAAAAAGGAATGAGTTTGTGAGGGCTTTGTTGTGAATATTTCACCCTGATTGGTTTTCTTTTAATAGCTTTAAATGACATGAATACAAATAATAAAAAAAGTGAAGAATGGACTGGCTTCAGTCCATAGTGATGACCTAATATGTTAGTCACTCTGTACGTGTAGCACTTGTGAAACTGTGTTCCACCTGTGCAAAGTACCTTCAGATGTGATTGTAATATTCTGATCTTATCTCAGTCTCTCTCTCTCTCTCTCTCTCTCTCTCTCTCTCTCTCTCTCTCTCTCTCTCTCTCTCTCTCTCTCTCTCTCTCTATCCCTCTTTGTGTGTGTGTGTGTGTGTGTGTGTGTGTGTGTGTGTGTGTGTGTGGTGTGTGCCATGTGACAGAGCAATAGAAGTGTCATTGACTTACATGTAGCTGTGTGCAGGGCCATCGCAACAGGGCCATTGCTTGGGGCTCTAGGCTGAAAAGGGCCCCCAAGATTGACTGTTTAATCATTTTATTGGTTTATTTTCATTGATGGTGTGTTTTTTTAAAACTGGAGTTAGACAACTGTACAATACAAATAATTATATTGAAGATGCTTGAAGATTAAGGTCCCCCTTGGGGGTGAAGGGCCCCCATGTCCAGTTTGCTTGGGGCCCCCTAAGTACCTTGAAATGGCCCTGGCTGTGTGCATGCAGTTTGCAGTGTAGGCAGGCAGTAATAAGACCCAAGGTGATAGGAGTTCAATCAGCCTTTGTGACACCTTTGTGGCAAAGAAAGTGAAAGTGCATGTAGTACAGAACATAGACCATTTGTAGTCTCTTGCTAGAATACCCCCCCCCCCCCCCCACACACACACACACACACACACACTTTAGCCCCCAACACCCCCCACTGATTGGTACTTTCCGTTACTGAAAATCTCAACTCAATCTGAAGCGCTGTTACCTCAGTCTATTGTGAATTTCATTTCCAAGCAAGCATGACTCATTGTAGTCCTGATTAGTCCCTGTCTGTACTCCTGCCACTCGCCAGTTTCTCTGGCCTGCGCTTGGCTTGGACTTGGGAGAGAGAGAGAGAGAGAGAGGGAGAGAGAGGGGCCCTTTCCCTTTCTGCCTCTCCCTGCCAGGCACACTGCAGTTCTGTGTGGAAACACTGATTCCTCATGGAGAGTGATGTCTTCCAGCTGTGTGTAGGAGTCTATCTCTCTCTCTCTCTCTCTCTCTCTCTCTCTCTCTCTCTCTCTCTCTCTCTCTCTCTCTCCCCCACACACACACACACACACACACACACACACACACACACACTAATACAGTGTCTTGTAAAATCCCCATGCATCAGAGATCCGGTAAATGTCCCTGTTACTCAGCTGTAATACTATTTGGAGTTGCTGTCCATGTCCAACTTTATGCAGCTCGATGTGTTTGTTTTATCCTAAAAATAATGTCTTTGAGCATCTTTTGATGCTAGACTTACGTCTGTCCATACCAGTGCCCAGGTATGTTTTATGTTACAAGCTTTGTTCCAATCATCTTTCAGTATTCGAATGTATTGGCTTTGCTCTCCAAATATCTAAAAGGTTAACCCATTTCATTGTGGGGAATTCCTCTATTGTGTTTTTTTCTGTAAATATTACTAAAATAGGTCCATGACTTTGGTGTACCTTGTGCAATTTTTAGACACAGTATTGTATTTTCATGAGCTAATTTTGCTCACAATTGTAACTGTTGCGTCATTGTTCATGGTTATATTTTCTTTGTCCCTTTGAGTATCAGTGGGGAGGAGTTGGCCAGTGGTAGGAGTTGGTCAAGCTCTCTCTCTCTCTCTCTCTCTCTCTCTCTCTCTCTCTCTCTCTCTCTCTCTCTCTCTCTCTCTCTCCTCCTCTCTCTCTCTCCCTTCCCTTCAAAATATGAAAAAAAAATGGTTAGAGCAAACTGGACACTATCGTCGAAGACGTCATGAAAACAGTAATGACAGAAATATCTAATATCTATTTACAAAAAACTTTTCTCTTCAAAAAAACAAAAACAAAAAAACTCTCTCTCTAACAGTGTCTTCATATTGAATCATATTATGAAATGTATGTGGGCAAGTAAGTGTGGGACTGTCATGCTTCTGTATGTACTTGTGAGAGCAACAGTGGCCCTTGTTCACCAAACACAAAAGCCTGGGTTATTTGTAGAGTGTCAGCTAGGGAGCCCTGTGCTCCAGCAGTCAGAGCAGAGCAGGGCTGAGCAGAGGAGAGCAGAGCTAGTGGGCAGGCATGGGTGAAATGGCCTCGTTTGTTCCCTGCTCATGATAAAACACAAGAGGGCGTATCCAAGGCGCCCCAGCCTGCATGGGAATCTATTATTTCCAGCTGCAGAGGGGATGGAAACTATTACAGAGACTCTGACAGGCTTAGCTGGAGAGATGTGGGTGTTTCAGGACGAGAGAGAGAGAGACAAAGTCATCAGGATATACACACACACAGGCACACATTTGCGCGCACGCACACACACACACATGCTTACACACACGTTCATAGACATGAACTCACACATACGTAGGCTGAGTCACTCTTTGTAGTTTATCTTTGCCTCCCTACCCCCCCCATCCACCCCCCCTCATCCCGGGACAGACGAACCAGGACGCGCACTCTCTCTCTCTCTCTCTGTCTCTCTCTCCTTCCCTCTCACTTGCACACTCTCTCTCTCTTTCCTTCTCATTCTCCTCCCTCTCTCTGTCTGTCAGAGGATCACAGCTGTACCTCTCCTCAGTAAGTACTGATCTTGTTCCCTTTATCTTTCCTGTAGATTTCAGGAGAGTCATTTTGACTGTATCATTTTCTTTTATGCGTCTCATTCATGGTGGTTTTCTTTCATCTACCACTCTATGGGAGTTTGTGCTTTTCTTTTACTTTGGATTACTGACTTCTCTCTGGAGTAAGCTGGCGCAGCTGTGAGTGTGTGTGTGTGTGTGTGTGTGTGTGTGTGTGTGTGTGTGTGTGTGTGTGTGTGGAGGCAGTATGAGCAGAGGCGGCTTTTAGGGGGTGTGTTTCTTCCGTTCGGGTCCCCTGTCAGTCGCAAAACACTCAGCCGAATTCTTGAATTCAGTGATACATGTGGCATTCTTAGCAGTATGCTGTATCTCCAACTCAAACTCTGCTTTTAATATATACTTTAATGTTCTTGTTTTCTGGGAAGAGGTGGGTTGGAGCATGACGTTGTGTTTTTGTTATGTATGTTATGGCTACTTCATGTGTTAATGGCAAAAAGTTGACTGTCTAGTTCAGCTAAATGACCACGTAGATACAGATCGCCTGGTGCACAAATGTAAGAATTTCTTTGTGTGAAGACACATTCCATTTGTGGGGTAAATGCTGGCATTGTTATAGTTGTTGACATGTCACAGCAAACTTATGCTGGCAGTGGTAGGGGCAGTCAGTGCATCATGACTTCTCCAGCAGGCAGCTCTCTTTTACTCTATAGACTCTTTTCTTCTGTAGATGGTGCCCACATCCCAAACATGACAATACATTATGTTGCCATATAATTATGGCCCCTGAGTATTGCCTGTTGTTGTCTTTGTGCCTGATTAGGGCAGTGAATCCTACACACAGCAGTGTTACATAACTGAGGATTGAGTTGAGAAGGATTGAGTGTTTAGTTTTCTTATCTGACTTGAACCTTTATTGGCATATCTGCTTTGACTCGTGATAGATAGATTGTGGGGGCTGCCCTTTTTTCATGCTCAGTCTATTGACTCCAGACTTGAAAACAAGTTGGTGAAATTGTGTGTGACAAAAAGGCCAGGGCTGAAACAGAACAAAGATTTAGATTCATTTGTGATTTGGCTACTTGTTGCATTTAGTGAAATGGCTGGTCTATTATAGTTTGGGGGGAGAATGATAATAGGTGGGGGTGATTACGTGAAAGAGAGAAAATAGACAGAATCTGACGGAGGAATGCGTTCTCCCCGTTCGCCAGGCCAGAGAGTGACCGTGATGATAATCAGCTCACAGCAGGGGTCTGAGGACCAACCTGATCACACTGGTCTTCTGGGTCTGCCTCCCTCCCCTCTCTCCATCCTAATTTGATACACACACACACACACACACACACACACACACACACACACACACACACACACACACACACACACAAACACCTCTACAGAGAGAGAGAGAGAGATGAACATGCTCACTCATACACATATACATACACAAACACACAGACACACACACTCACTATCAAACAGAGAGAGCAGGGGAGAGGGAGATGAGCACACACACACACACACACACACACACACACACACACACACACACACACACACACACACACACACACACACACACACACACACCAAGAAAGACATAAAGGCATTCATGAAAAATAAAAAGATAAATACATAAATAAAAACACACACGTAGACACACAAACCCATTTACAGTACAGGCCTGAACATTGCATTGGCCCAGTGAGTGAACAGTAAAATGGCAGTCTTTTTTTTTTTACAGGAGCCCACAATGGGAGAACGGGGGCTCTGGCCTTTAGTAGAGGCAGCCTGACGTCAGCAGTAAGACTACACCATATTAACCACTGTTACATGATGTCCAGCCAAACCTCTGAATTATTCACAATGAAATGACTAGGCGAACTGTTTACTAAATGAGCTCTCTGTCTTCTAGACTGGTTATCTGGTACGGAGGTCACGCATGTACTTCTTGCATTTTGTGGCCTGCATGCATAATCATGCAGTATTGCTTGAAAAATCCTTGACCAAAACATTTGTGATCCTGTTACTGCATAAATAATGGAGGTGCAAGCAACCCACTCATGCCTTGCTGCATAAGTAACAACAAGACGACAGAAACCGGACTGTCAGCCAGTAAATATATCTGGGTTTCACTGCATGCCAGGCCTTTTTACAGTATTGTGAAATTCCTTTGGACAAACTGGAAGACCAGGTTTTGTGTGTGTGTGTGTGTGTGTGTGTGTGTGTGTGTGTGTGTGTGTGTGTGTGTGTGTGTGTGTGTGTGTGCATGTCTCATTTCTAAAGACACACAGACTTGCATGCAAGGCCTCTTTTGGTATCCAACGTCCTTTTTATCCCCTATCCGAAATTTAATATTGACAGTAAACAATTCTATTTTGCTATTGCTGTTGACAACCAACCTCCCCCTCGCCTCCCCCAAAACCCCCAGTCCCCCCCAAAGAAAAAAGGGATGGTGGTTTGGTCTGAGCTGAACTGGAGGGCTGTGACACACTGCAGACCTTCGTCTGTATCCAGTAATAGAGTGCAGAGATAGTGGCTGTTCTGGGACTGATGAGCAAGACTAATCCTGCTGTGTTGACAGACTGAGGGACTGAATCGTTGGCTCGTGGGCCTGCTGAACTGTGTTTGGTTTGGGTTGTGGCCTGTGAAGGAAAGACACGGACAGAGGACTTTGTACACACCACTGAACAACCACACACACACAGACACACACACACACACACACACACACACACACACACACACACACACACACACACACACACACACACACACACACACACTCTCTCTCTCTCTCTCTCTCTCTCTCTCTCTCTCTCTCTCTCTCTCTCTCTCTCTCTGATGTGTCCCATCAATACCCTTTATATCTAGGGTTAGAGTATCCAGGATTAACTATCAATACACAGTTAGACTCAGAAAAATAACAATCAAACAACCAGAAATGTACTGTGTTGCCAGTCCTGTGACTGAATTTCCAATGAATTACATTGGACCAGTGTAGTTGTTCGGTTGTTATAGTGGATGGTGTACAATGTAGCTACGGTCAGGTTAGGCTAGGATGTGTTTTGCATCTTGCCAATGAACTGATATGAGAATTCTTTTATCAATTGATTAGTGAAAGATAAAGAGGCTATGCTATGTGCTAAGCAAATAGGTGTTCAAGGTTATACTCACTTACATGAACATTAAGATGGAAGGCAAGATGCAGTGGCTTGTTTTCTGATGTCATGTTCTTGTTCTTACAGTAAGAGGACTGAACTCTCTAAGCTGTGAGCTTGTCATGACTATTCATGATTATAAAAGTGGATTATAAAAGTGGAATGTTCAGCAGCCTGTACAGCAGAGGAAGTTTATAGTAAGGAAAAGAAAAAGACTGTGACAATATGTGTGTTGATGTTAAGAAAAGAAAAGTGAGTGCATAATACTTAGGGGAGATGTATAAAAAAAGCACAAGGAAGAAGGAACCACAAAGCTTTGGGAGGTCCTGTACTACTCTATTCAGTGCCTTATCCTTAAGCCCAAGCTCTGAAATATCACCTTATCGCAACAAAGAGCCCTGCCCATTTAGGAAGCCCCAGAGCAGGCAGCCAAGAGGCACCACGGCTTTTACCCAGGGCTCCCGGGTTGCCACGACAACAGCTGTCAACCAGCAAGTCTCTCTTAGGCGGAGCACAGGAGATAAAGACAGAGAGAGAGAGAGAGAGAGAGAGAGAGAGAGAGAGAGAGAGAGAAAGCAGGCACCTTAGACTGTCATCTACTTCAGATGGAGAGATTATCTGTTTGGGGTGGGGTGGCGTGGGGGAGGTACTGTTTTGACGGTTGTTGTATTTTGTCGTCTTTCCCAGGGATCCTGAGCGTAGCCAATTTTCCTGAGCAGCCACACATTCTCATACACAGACACGAACCCACACTTACACTTTAGTGAGTTAGTTAGTCATATCCCAAATCACAGTGTGTGCACAGACATGGAGACTATGAATAAAGCTATGAATCTGAAGTAAAACTGTCTACATTTTATAACACAAGAGACACCTTGTCTTCCTGTCCAGACATCTGCAGCTTTGAACTCGGATTAGTGCTGCCCAAGAATACCTCCAGAGACAACCCTGGCCAACACTTAAGCTGCGCTTCCCCACGGGATTGTGCGTGAATGTGTGTGTCTTTGTGTGTGTGTGTGTGTGTGTGTGTGTGTGAGAGAGAGAGAGAGAGAGAGAGAGAGAGAGAGTGAAGGAAGGAGCGAGAAACTGTGTGTGTGTGTGTGTGTGTGTGTGTGTGTGTGTGTGTGTGTGTGAGTGTGTGGGAGGAGAGAGAGAGAGAGAGAGAGAGAGAGAGAGAGAGAGAGAAGGAAGGAGCGAGAGACTGTATCTTTGTGTGTGTGTGTGTGTGAGAGAGAGAGAGAGAGAGAGAGAGAGAGAGAGAGAGAGAGAGAGAGGGAAGGAAGGAGCGAGAGACTGTTAAACAGATAAAAGTGTTTTTTGGCAGTGTTCTAAGATGGCTATACTCATTAGGCACACAACACCTGAGACGTCCATTACGAGGCCAGATTTAGCCTGAGATCAGTCTCGTCTTTTTCTGCTCTCAGACTTTTATGCCCCTGCGCTTTGGTGTTTACCTTTACATTCGTTCTATCAGAGCCTGGCAATCGATCGAATGACGGGAGTCTAATGTTAAACTCTCCAAATTACAACTTTTGTGGTAAATTGTTAAGGCAGTAAGTTAGACATAATGAAACTACTGGGTGTGTTAGAAATCTGGTTATATAGGCTACATAAACTGTGGGTTTTTCCTTTATTGAAGAAGACTTCAATGAAAAATTTAAGAAAAAAAGAAATAGTATTACAGTAAGTAATACTTAAGTATTAAGTAATAAGTATTTTAATTCCCCCATGAAAATAAGTGCCTAAGGACTTCCTAAGCCAGGAACTGACTCTGTGGGAAATAACATAAAAAAAATAAAATAAAAAAAAGCTGTGCAAAACATTTACAATCCCAGTCAGACCATCATCAGTGAGGATCATCATCATCATCATCATCATCATCAGTTTCCTTCACTGAAAAAGAGAACTCAGATCTTTATACTTCCTCCTAACTCTTTCTCTCTCTCACGTGGCGTTTAATCTCAACCCCCCTGGTCATCTTGATGATCTTGTGTAGGTGAAAGGCGATGTGAGCAGACAGTGATGTCAAGCTCATTTCCCCCTCCACTGCTGACAAGAGACCCCATAGAGGGGCCCCATCCTCACCCAGCCTCACTCAGCCTCAGCGCTGCCTCTAGTCCCTCACTTCACACACACACACACACACACACACACACACACACACACACACACACACACACACACACACACACACACACACACACACACACACACACACACACACACACACACACACATACACACACAAACACACACACACACATACACACAGACACACAAACATACACACACACACACACACACACACACACACACACACACACACACACACACACACACACAGGCTCAGAGCAGAAACAGGGCCTGATCCATCAGGCTCTCCCCTTCCTGATCCGTCTGGGAGCCTTGGATCACACACACACACACACACACACACACACACACACACACACACACACACACACACACACACACACACACACACACACAGATGAACACAATCACATTCACACACAAACACACAATCACACAGACATAAACATATATACACACACAATCATAGATAGACAAACACAATTACACACACAATCAGCCAAATAAACAATCATAGATAGACACACAGACATGCACACACACACACACACACACACGCACACACACACGCACACTGTAGACACAGATGAAGACAACGAGCCCTACATGTTTGCATATGCAAAAAGAAAGAAGCATAAAGAAAAATCCCTGTGTGTGTGTGTGTGTGTGTGAGAGAGAGAGAGAGAGAGAGAGAGAGAGAGCGAGAGAGAGAGAGAGAGAGAGAGAGAGAGAGAACACACTTGGTCAGACATAGAGAATCTGTCACGTGTTCAGGAAGTGTTCAGATGCAAAATTCCATCTGCCTTTTAGTTCTAATTTAAGCAGCGGTGTGCTCATTGCAATGAGTAGTAGGCTCTCAAGATATAAGATAACCCCTTTTGCAGTACCTTGGATATGTTTCTCTTGACGTATGACATACAAAGACAACTCATAATGATATTCTACATGAACAAATGTGAGTATTTATCCCTCCGTACTGTTTATTTGCCCCTTTTACACAGTTATCAGGCTGCTTGTTTATTATGTGAATGGAGACATAGGATAAACAGCTCCTCTTCATTTCCTACCACTATGTGAGGACCTTCATCTGCCTCCCTTGGCTGAAACACCAGGCGATGATCTGAAGCACCATACAAGGCAGTGAAGTGTCTGCGCTCTGTGATAACTTTGTATATCCTACCTAATAACAACATATCATAAGCAGGCCCGTTTGCAGATCCTTGTATGGAATCTACTCCTGTTTTTTTCCCTGAGCCAAGATGCTGTGAGGGACGGAGAAGATGCCAGAAGGCTGAGTGGTTCACCTTTAGTCGGGAAGGTCAGACAACAGCTCAGGGATGATAGTAATTTTGTTGACGGAGTTTTCCCCCCGAGGGGGAGAGTTGATGGAAGTGTTTTCTTTTTTTTCTTTTTTTTTTTGGTTGCTGTTGCTCAGCTTGTGGTGTTCTGACTTTTGGGTTTGTGCGTCCACTGTTATTCTTTCATTAAGAGATTCTTTACCCTGCCCACTCTCTTATTTTCTGCTAATTCGTTTTGCATACATCGTTTTTTTTTCTCTCTCTCTCTCTCTCCTCCTGCCCTCAAGGCTGAATGGGTAACTTGCTGAATTCCTTTGGTGCTGAAGTACAGATCTGATTGGCCTGCGAATGAGACTGTAATGATCCAGCATCATTAGTTTGGTATGGTGGGTGCCGTCTGTGTAGACGATTTGTTCAGGAACATTGTTTTGTTCAATTTCGTATTTACCCACTTACATAATCCATCTAAATATAATCTCAAAAACACTGGGGAATTAAAAAATGTAATAGAGGAGGAAAAATATGGGAAGGGTCATGTTATCATTAGTCATACTTTATCCAGGAAGTACTCCCTGGCTCTGATTTCCCCCCCAAAAAACAATTTTTGTTTCCTTTTGGGGAGCCATGTCTAAAGCTGTGTTTATATGCTCATTGCTATCTGTTTGGAAAAGGCTGTATCAAATTAATGACCCCCTCAAAGTGAAGCAAACAAGCAAAGTGAAGTAGTCCACATCAATCCAGAGGCGGCTGAACTGCAGCTGGATAGGCAGTCAGGCAGGCAGTCAGGCAGCACAACACATCACAGGCAATCATTAACCATATCTTTCATTCAGTATAGACAGGAAGGTTAACACCACAGATGTCATCTGAGGTCAGAGAAAGTTGTCCTGGTCCATCTCTTTAGGCATGAGAACAATGAAAGTGGCATTGAGGGACTGTCACCCTAGTTGACCAATTGGACCCCCATTCTGTGTCATCATTGGTAGTTTTATTGATGTTGTTTTGGGGTTATTGTATGGGTCTCTAAGGCCAGAATGAGGTGTGACTGGAGGTACTTTGCCTTTGTTTGCCAACGCTTCGTCTAAAGGGGATGAGGGGTTTTGTTTAGGGGGTTCAGAGGGGGAGATCCCATAATTTTTATTGGTTGACTGCATGTCCAATGACAGTGGCTTTTGTCTAAGAGAGCAGAAGGCCAGAATCCATACCATGGGAAAGATGGAGAGGATGAGAAATAAAGTGACAACGCTAATTAAATGTTGGTATTTGGTAGAATATTGAAGTCTTATCTTATGCTGTTAAAGCAGTAGACTGGAGTCAGTATGCTGATAGGAATAAGAATGAGGGGGTAAAAAAACGATAAAACATTGATTGAAATGCAAAACGACAACCGACTCTTACAACATTTCAGTGTTGTTTTCTTCTGTCTTGTTGATTTAGCGTTTGCTGGCGATTCACAAAATTCGGCCTGATGTGTTGTACCAAATTTACTCATTTCTATTCTTACAGACAGCCCGCAGCAACCTAAAACCAAAGCATTTTGAGTTGATTGACTCCAAGCTATGGATTTACATACAGTAAGTGTCCAGTAAATATATTCACACAAGTTTCATAAAATGATTGTTCCTTTGCAGGAGAAAAGTCTCAACTGTATCAAGGTTGCCTAGTTGTTTGAATCATAGGCTATCCCTTTTTGTGGTTCAACATGATAGATACGATGGAATTACAATGTCTACATATTTGGAACTCCAGTGCTTTAATTCATGCATCTAGAATGGTTTGCATTCCTGACTTGGTGGGTTCTTCAACTGTTCTCATTCTGTAAGCCCTCAGAGTGGAGGAGGAATATGCTTACTATTTCTTTGAGGGTTGGGGAGGTATCTTGAATGAGACACTGTCTCACAAGCATGTTCAAGCGTGCAATTAGTTGAATGCCCTGGGATTTGTTGCAATGATTAAATAGACTGTTTTTTTTTCTCAGTACTGTTGCATGAATGTCTATAGAATGCATGCAGAGAGGTAGGTAGGGTGTGGTGTGTCTTGGTTATATCCTGTTGGCCAGTTACCCAAGGGTTTGACTCACCATGTTTGGGAGCAAGACTTGAGCTCCATGATGAATCCTGTCAATCCCTTTAATTGGCTGCTAAGTCCACTGTATGTAAAATGGTTTCATGCTTTGTTGGATTACTTATGCCACGCCGAGTAGTCTTATTACATGGGATTTAAGGCTTGGCTTTGACTTACAGACTTTTTATTATAGCCATTGTTCAAGTTGTGCAAGGGACACTTCTTGGCTTGTGAAGTTCAAGTTCCATTGTCACTGAAAGGCACATCCTAACCACAAAAAAAAACACAAATGATCCACAAATTATCTGTGTGTCATGTACCATGTTGGGATGGTACATTTTGAAAAAGTTGCCTCACGGCAAGAAAATAACACGAAATGTTTGCTATATGTTCCTGTTAAAACAATCAGTTCAGATATGATTGTATTATGCTGACACACAGTAGATATACTGTGAGCATGTCAAACTGACAATGACGTAAGAATGCATGAATAAGCTAAATACCATGTGGCATGTGGGCAGAAAAATGTCCCATACCAACCTCTGTGTTCCCCTGACACACAGCTATGTGGCCAGGAGGAATCCACACTGTGGTTGGAGAAGAGGGGAGGAAAGGAGGAGTAAGGTCATGTGATATTTTCACAAAATTGTCCAATTAGAATGTCTCATTGTCTTGCTGCATCCTATCACCTCCAAATGCAACATCACAGTACTTGTATTGACAGACTTTAGCACATAACTGCTGGACTTGGCTTTGAGCTACAGGAGTAGGACTACGTTGGCCCTAGTCTGCTTCAGTGTGTTGGAAGAGAATGAACTTGTGAACGGACAAGAAAGCTAATGTGAATGGAGACTGTTAAGTTGGCAGGAAAGCCTGCAACATTTGACACACACACACGCACACACACACACACACGCAAGCACACACACACACACATACACACACACACACACTGAGAACAGTCTCACCGCTTGGCGAAAGCTGTCTTGATATCCTTGCCAAGTTTACAGAGACAGAGACATCCCCATCCTAACAGGTTCCAGAGAAATCCAGCTCCCACACTCCAAACTCCCATCTCCATGTTTGGTCGAGCAAGCAAATATCTGGGCTGGAGTTTTGGAAGATGTCCTGCATATTGAAGACAACAAGAACATCTCTGTTAAGATGGTGGCCTGACAAAACAAACAGCCCCCCCCCCATACAAGCAGATCTCCTGGGCAGCAGCACCACCCCTTCTCAAGGGTGTTCCGCTGCTTGCTTAGGGAAGTGCGCTTCAGTGCTTGTAAGCTGATAAGAATGTGTAGGGTGTTCAAAGTAAACACTATTTCTGGTCTGCATGCAAGTGTTCCTGTGAATTCTTGCGCCTGATTTCGAGCGGGCTGAATTGACCTTATTAGGTTGGCTCTCCTTGCCTCTCCTCTCCTCTCCTCTCCGCTCCGCTCCCTCTTAGTTCAGGAGTGAGAGCGTCAGACTTTTGGAGAGTGAGCTTGACGCAGACGCTAGAAGCTTCTGGCTTTTTCTTGCTCTCTCTCTCTCTCTCTCTCTCTCTCTCTCTCTCTCTCTCTCTCCTCCTCAATACTCATTTAGGTAATGAAAGCCTCTGAGGCCAGATGCAGAGTGGAGCAGGCCAAATGTCCTCGGCAGCTTTTTAAGGCTCGGTCTGTGTGAGGGGGCTTTTTAACTGATTTAAGGGTTTGTTTTCCCTCTCCCAACTTTTTTTTTCTTTATTTCTTGTCTTTATTTGCTTTAAAGACGGACTTCTGAGAAGCAGAGTTGGGAGACATTTTGAAAGCTTAACTGTGGGAAAGTATTAAACATGAATGAGTTTGAATTAACAAGTAAAATAGACATTTGAGCTGTAATGTTAGTGTGGTTTGTGGTTTGGTTAGCATGATTTATCAATACAAACTATGGATGTAAGTCATTTTGACAGAAGGAAAGAGTTAATGACTGGATTGCCCTTTTGCTGCGGTTCAGAAATCGACCTATTCTGCTATAAAATCAAATCTGCTGCTGTGTCAGATGCAGAAAATGTCAGCAATGGTTGTAATGTCATAGTGAGGCCACAGTAACCCAGAGATATGGTGGAGTTTGGTATCAAATTTCCCCCATGCAGATAAACTCATTGTGCCAGCAATTTGGTATCTGCGTGGTCTGAATTTGACAAAGCATGATAATTTATCAGCACCAGGGGACGTGCATCATCTTGAAAAATGCTGGACGCACACACACACACACACACACACACACACACACACACACACACACACACACACACACACACACACACACACACACACACACACACACACACACACACACACACAAATAAACACAAACACACACACACACACACACTCAGAGAGAGAGAGAGAGAGAGAGAGAGAGAGAGAGTTCTTCCGGTTATGTAATGCAGCACAGTCAGGGGTTATGAGTCATTTGGGGAGACACATCTGCTTAAGCCTGTATAGGGAAGGTCAGTTTTTCCCATATGCAGAGGGAAGGGGGAGGGGGACGTGCAGAGTGTGTTTTGGACACAGCCAGGGCACTGGATATGGCAGCCAGAACACTGCACCACAATCATTAGACTCTGTAATGTTCCATTGCAGACAGCTCTTGGAAAACCCATCTCCGTACAACTGAAACCCAAGAAATCTGACTACCGTATACCTCCCTGAGCTGCCGCGAAAGCTGACCCCCTAAATGGAAAGTTGTGGTCATTTTCAGAGGGCGCAGGTCCTGCGTTACCATGCCAACCAGCATAGTTACTACTGACCTCTATTCAGATTGGGAGGGAAAAGAGGTTGCCTCCCACTTGAGCGGAAATTACCCCCTCTGTACGGTCCTGTGCTTCTTTGAAGTTGGACTCAGCTTTCCTACTAATCTGCTTTGCCAAGGTGCTGGACATTTGAACTTGGAAGTCCTTTTTCTTTTTTTTTTTTTAAATCCTCTACTAGCTTCCCTCGTCTCTTTTCCTCCCCTGCAAAACTCTGAATTTTTTTGTTCGGCTCCTGCCTCTGCTAGACCCCTGTTCTGTTCAGAGTCGGAGAGTCATGGAAGAATCCTGAAAGCTTGTGACTCATTGAGTCTCATTGTTTTGGTTTGGCTTTTGCTATGGTGACTGCATGGGGAATAATGTACTCAAGGTCCTTTCCACTTTGTGGGAATTACAGTACTTCAATTGGAAATGTATCTGTTTCTTATATATACATAAGCCTGGATGATGTGGACATTTTGATCACTGACAGATATTCCAGTGGAAAAAAAAAGAATACGGCATCACACATAACTTCCTATCCTGAGTGTTATTGTCATGGAGGTTAACCCAATCTGACCTCACACTGCTATAGTGCATTGAAGGCTCTAACAGTGTAGTAGGCTACCTCTAGAGAAACAGCTCTGCAGTGAGGGCTGAGTATGAGTAAGAGGATGGCAAATGGGATAATTTAATAATGTTAAGGTGAAAGGAATGCAGGCAAACACAACCCAGGCCTGGAAATAGCGCCTATCGAGTGCTTTCATTTAGTCTCTCACTGAATGACACTTTATTAAGAGGTGTGTTGTGTGTGCAGGGTGTGAAGTCATGGAGGATCATAGATAGATACTGTAAATAGAGGAATAATTGTTGTATTGATCATAAAGGGAATTACAGAATGGTAAATTATATAATAGCCTCAGCCTTCTGAACAATTATAAAAGCTTGTGTTTTTAATAGTAAATCGAATTGTTTGTGTAGATGGGTTTATTGAAAATATTCCTTGATCAGTACTCTCATTTTGATTGTACAATTAATTGTATTGTGATTTGCAAAGTACTCTACATTCCTAAAAATGTTCTTTCTTTCTTTCTTTCTTTCTTTCTTGACATAGTTGTTAAAACCCTGTAGGACACCAACAGCAATCAAGCCGAATTCAGATGACATGCAGCCACAGGTATGCCATTTCAATGCAATCTATGAGACAGATAATCTTAGACTCTAAGCCTTTTTCTTTCTTTTTTTTTTACTAAGGATCTGTCTGCTCCTTTTAACAATTTCTAAAGAAACATTTAGAAAAATGTTCTCTTTTGTGGTGAACACAGAGAGGTGTCCTAGTCCTTTTTCCATAGTCAATTGCATTTGTCTGGCATGTCTGGGATACCTTTGAAAGCTTCCAAAACTGTTATTTCTATCCTGAATTGGGGCCTAAAAAGATGCAGCAACAAGACCAAGATGTACCCGAATGAATGAAAAGGGAGGCTATTTATGGCAAGTCTTGTATTTCAATGCAAATGCCACAGTCCCTGATCCTCACAATGGCATCTCCCTGATTTTTACGAGATACAGTTTCGCACTTGGTGAGAAACCAAGGAGCTTCCCATGACCTCTACAGCTCCACTGGTCCTTGTGCACAAACACACACAAGAGTCAGGTCGTCTGCCGGGTCCACGGAAAAAAAAAAAAAAAAAAATGGGGCGTCACCCGGGGATGGACTGAGTGAGCGGTCACCATGGAGACAGAGGGGGGCCTCACGAAGGGACGTGACCAAGGGCTTGGTCAGTGCCCCTCTGATGGGGGCGACCCCCTTCTGACCCCCCCAAGCCCAAGCAACGCCCCTTGGCCTGGGAGCCCCCACATCACTCCCCCCCCCCCACACACACACACACACCTCCCCCATCCAGCCGAATAGGCTTCTAATGGGGCCGTAATGAGCCTCTCCAGTTTCACCCCCCTGACCGCTTAGCCACAAAGAGGCCTTTCTCCCCCGGCCTGGCTAAAGAGATGATGGAGAGGGTGGATCGCCTCTTCCTCCCCTCGCTGCTTTAAATAAATTACAGCCTCACCAAAAACCTGGACAGTAAGGGCCAATTAGTCTCTAAAGAAAGGGAGACGACGCTAACCCTTAACTAGGCAAAGGCTGGGAGGAGAGTCTGTGTGTTTGTGTTTGGGCTTTTTTTTTCAAGAATTCTGTCATTCCAAAATAGAATACGGTAATCAGTCTCGTACTTTCCCACTCTTACCTTAACCTGAGATGAGGATAGAACACTTTGAATTACTGTATATGGGCACCAAGATAAGAGAAGATAAGATAAGAGAAGAGAAGATTTATTTATCCCGAAGGCGATTCAAGAAGTGTTGTACACTAGTACCAGTATACCTTATAAATTCCTCTCCCTCTCTCTCTCTCTCTCTTATGATAACTTTTTATTCTGTATTTTTTGTATACTTTTTTATTTATCCATGTCTCCATGTCTAAAACACTGTTGTCACTGTTATGTCACAGTCTTTTGTGGTAATGTCAGTATTGTCTATGTGTGTACAGCAGCTTTTTAACCTGCAACCAAATCTACCTCCGGGTACAAATGAAGTTACCTTACCTTACATTACCTCTCTCTCTCTCTCTCTCTCTCTCTCTCTCTCTCTCTCTCTCTCTCTCTCTCTAAAGAGAGTACTTTATTTATCTCGAAGGAGATTCAAGAAGTGTTGTACACTAGTTTCGGTATATGTAACTTATACACTCCTCTCTCTCTCTCTCTCTCTCTCTCTCTCTCTCTCTCTCTCTCTCTCTCTCTCTCTCTCTCTCTCTCTCTCTCCCTCTATCTCTCATCCTCAGCGCCAGGTGGAGGTGCACAGCCATCTAAATGGCTCTCGGATCGTGTTCTCAGACCAAGGTCCCCATCAGCAGGTCCTGACGGCCCCAGAGCTGACCCAGGAAGTGGTGGTGATCTCGCCCGGTTTGCCCACCCCTCCTCTGAGTCCATTCCGCATGGCCCAGCCTCCCTCCTCACAGGCCAGTAACAGCATGCGGCAGTAGCGGTGTAATGATTATGTAATCACCATGCCGTGCAATGTTGTGTCATAACATCAAACACGGCCGGACGTTTACCTTTATTGCACTTGGTTAGAATAATATCTAAGTCATCAGAATCGTTTTAGTGTAAGGACAAGGACTTCAGTCAGAGTCATGTGACACTTTTTTATGGCCCATTGTAAGTGTGCCAAAGTGTTAGCTAGCCTGTAAGTGTGTTGTATGTTTTACAATGCATTAGTCATGATTAGAGAGGCCAAGGCAAGCTTTTTAAGCAATACTGCCACCTAGTGGTGTTCTACTGCATTGCATGGCCTTTGCGGAATAATAGGAGGAAGTGCTTTTGTACACAGGTAAATTAATGTTGAGTCATATGTTATATGGTTTGCAATTGGCCAGGTTAGTGGGTGGTTCCACATGTCTTTAAGTCTGATGGGATTTTGTGGTTGTTTGCTATTAGGTGACCGAAGTAAATGGTAGTACCTGCAGATATCCACCCCTCCCTGGATCTTACTACGGCCCCTCTCAGACAGGTAAGTGGTCCTCTTTGAACAAACAGAAACTAGCAAACAGAAACTAGCAAACATAAGTAATCATCAATATCTGTATAATGTAATACAGTGATTTTGCACAATGTAGTATGGAATCTCTGTAAACTGTTCATAGGCTTTAGTTCCATTTGTTGTATACAATTGTGTACATTCACATGCATGGCCACAGGGGCTCTCTGTGGCCCTCTTGTGGTTAAAATGATAATAATATTATATTCTAAAGCTGATATACTGATGTTGGAGTTTCTATTTCATGTAGATCTAAATTATTCACAAAGAAATGTGTATACAATTAATAGCTTTCAGTTGCAATAGGTTCCATATTTTGCTGTCCTCACCAGTGAGTTTATTAAGATGATTTTTATTCATTCATTCATTCTTTCTTTCTTTCTTTCTTTCTTTCTTTCTTTCTTTCTTTCTTTCTGTTTGTTTACCACAGGAGTGATGTCTAATGGTGTGCAGTCCGGAGGGTCTTCCACACTTCCACGAATGTCAGGCACAGACTCATTACAGCGACTCATTAAGTTCTCAGGCATCGGGCCGGTGGACGAGACAGGCATGCCCATCGCCTCTAGATCAGTAAGTCACACCACAGCCCACGCTGCCTATTATCCTCTCGTTATTCTCTTACTGTCAAAATATACATGAAATTATTGTGTTATTTTAGCCCTTGCATAGGCAATTCCATGGCCTATTAAAATGTGCTTTTATTTTAAGACGGTAGGCTAATGGTTTTATGAAATTTGAGAGGCTACAGTATCTGAAAAAAAGTACAAAACACATTTTTTTTATAATAGTGTGCTTACTCATGCACTCTCACATCCATAATTGCAAATGACTAGGAAGTCTCACTTCTGGAAGAGTGGAATCACTTAAGTGTTTTTAGTGATCCACCCAAACCTTTATAATACCTCTGAGTGTGGAGGAGTCAGTGTGACTCATTTAGATCAGAGGTTCATGCTCAATTTACTGCTGTAATGGGAGGACCATTAGTCATGATTCAGGCCATTATACAGCATATTCATCTCACATTAACAAGGCACAGTGGAGAGGGACAATCCCTTGACCAAACCCCTGATTAAACACACGTCATAACAAAACTGATCTATAGTATACCTGTATTCTTGCGGCAAGCAATTTACCTTCCTGTTCGATTTGCCATAGAGAACAGACGCTAACACTTTATAATAGTATTGAGCCATTATCAAACCAGTGTTATATGAAGACATCAATTACCCACAATTCCAAAACATGCAAGTGTTTATGAAAGATAGTTTATGGGTTTGATATGTTATTCTTTACAGTTGTACAGCACTAGTCCATGTTAACAAAATCTCACAAAATCTGTGTCAGTGATTTGATGTAGCAACCCATCAGAAAAAGCAGCTTTAAATGACTAACTTTTCATCCACAATAGAGCTTTCAGTAGACAACAGCAATTATCAGTGTTGATGTATTGATGAGGTAATACAGAAAACAAACTGTAAGGTGGCTGTGGTGTCACAACGTGTTTTTACCTAGTGGCATTTCCACTCAAGTCTTCCTTGTCTTTCTTTCCCTTTCTTTCTTCCTCCTTCAGAGCGTGAACAAACCCAAAGACTGGTACAGGAGCATGTTCAGGCAGATCCATAAGAGGCCAGAGGGTATTATTTCTCAATATATCCCTCTCTTCTACTCTATCGCTTCACACTCTTATCTCCCTCTTTCTTTCTCTCTCTCTTTCTCTTTCTCTCTTTCCTTCCTCCCCCTCTCTCTCTCTCTCTCTCTCTCTCTCTCTCTCTCTCTCTCTCTCTCTCTCACACACACACACACACACACATGCACACACACACACACACACACACACACACACACACATGCAAACTCATAGCATAGCATAGCATAGCAGCTCACAGCAATAAAATTCCTTTCTGTCAGCCTTTGTTATTGCTGAGCTGAAGTGAAGGGCATCGTGGGAGCCCGAAGGCTCATGTTATGAGGGATAGCTCCTTAGTGTTCACATGCCTCTCACCTCTCACCCTTGTGAATTCCAGAGGTAAATGTCAAATGAACCAAACACTCCTCCCTTTAAGCAATATCAGGCAACGGCAAGCCTTCGATTTTGTTTTACGGGCCCTCATTGTTTTCTTTAAAGTGTTTGTAACTGCTGTAGAGATAGCCTTCACCCCGTAATGAGCCATTCAACCATCAAAGTGACTACAAATCTAGTAAATTAACCTAAAGAAGTTACATGTAAAAGTGTTGCTTGGTGTGCTTTTACTGTAACATGATATGAAAGGCCTCTGTCTTTCAAAGCAACACTAAGGGGTTTTGGTGTAAAGTTTGATGACTGCACTCTGTACTACTCCTGCACCTACCTGAAAGGTGCCTAAAACCTTTCTAACAATTCCCAGAGCCTCATTGGCCCTGCTAAGTGGAGTGTGATTGCAATGTGTATTGCATTGCATATCTTGGATGGCTGTGGTGGTTATTAACACTTATGACTAAATGTCATCCAAACGGCACCCAAGGGTCTTGGGCTACTCACTGGTGCGCTGCAATTCCACCCTACAGGATGACCACTATTACACAAATATAATTTTAAAACAATCTGATGGAAATGATTAGCCTGACATAGCCCGACCATAATACTGCTGTTCATCCGTATTCATGGTCTGGAGGTTCTTTAACCTGACGCGATTATACTGCGGGGGGGGAGGGCATTCACTTCTGGTTTGAAACGATTGGACAGCTCGTCTAATCAGCTTTGCTTATTGGCCGGTAGACTCTTTACCGATATCAGACCATGATACATACTGTATGAACATTTGTATTATGGGCGGGCTATGTTAGGCTAGGAAATGATACTGAACTGTCAGTGACGCTTTAAAGGAATTAGCTGGAGTGACTCAACACATAGCCCTGCTGATTTACAGTACTAAGTGCTATTGATAGCCACCACAATGACCAAATGACCGAACTTTGCACTGCAAATCAGCAGGGATACGTGTTGATTCACTCCAGATTATTGCATTAAGTATTGCTCTCTAAATTCAAGTAGGCTGGATTGAGTAACTAGGCAATGAAGAACTAGGTTACACTTTACATTGCTGTAACACCACAGTGTTTTAAAGTGTATTGACATTCTAACAGCTATTTGAATTATGTTCTAAGCACACATGTAATGAATAGTGCGGAGGTGTGGAATTGCAACAAGCATTTTCCATCACACAGCAACAAGAATCTTTCAGCACCCAAAATTCTATTAGGTAAAGTTTAGGTATGCAGTGATGTACAATGAAGTGGTTGTAGTTACACTCTACTTCATTGTGTTTAGATCACTGTAAAAATGCAAAAGTCTTTGTGGTCAGTCAGTGACTGTTTCCCATAGGGGGGAAAAAAGAATGTTGTACTGTTGTACTTCCATTGTGAATGCAATTCATACGGTGGAAATCCTGTTACTCTGTGGTAAAGCAACCCTTGCTTGGTTAATGAAGCTATTGGCCAGACAGCAATAGTTTCATAATGCCACTGGAATGCAACTCAAGAGCAGGGCCAAAATAGGGAGCAACCGATCTTACATTATGAGATCAACCTTCCACAGCTACTCCAAATGAGTTCACCTCACTTCGCTTGGAGCGAACTGGCAGGGGAAGGAAACTGATATCAATCATTAATATGGCCCAGTGAGTTCTGGAATGCTTGTACGGTACGGTATAGAGCTGCTTGCCTGATTCTCCAGTTAGCAGTTCCCTCAGTTGTTTCAGAGGAACACAAGCTAGAAGCAATGGCAGCAACAGAAGTTACTGTAACTGCAAAAGGCACAGTCAACCAACAAAAGCACACAGAATCCACACGGAAACATATCTCAGCACTATGACCGTGTGTATTCATTTATCTGTGACTATGACACTGTAGCTATGAAGAACAGGACATCCACATTAGAGGTTTATGGTGCCCTCTTTTTACACACACTGTATTATGGTAAACAAAGAGGGGAAAAAAGACAAAACTCACCACAAACCAATAATAAAAAGGGTAAACATTATTAAGTGTAATGTGTCTATTGTGTATAACCATGTTTTCATTTCCTTTCTACAGATGAAGAAATGGAATATTGGTCAGCTGAAAGTGAGTCATAATGTCACATTTTCTTACCTACCCCCACCATCTAATTTTGTTCCTCATTACTGTAAATAAGTCTTCATGGCGAATATGAATCTCAACAGTATTTGAGAGTTGCACTGATGATGCTGTATTCCAAAGGGAGCCAGCAGCAGTCCCTGCCCCAGAGCACAGAGAATGTGATCCACGTAGATGCGCCCACGGGTGGGAAGGACATTTTTACCATTGACTCTTATGGATCCCTGCCTGACTGGTGAGTGGTGAGCTTCATCAAATTACTATCTTACAGGGTCATGTGAATTTCTGTAAAAGAGAGTCAGTCATTGAGTTTGCTTTGGGTGTGAGAAGGCATACTGGGAGGGAGTCAGATGAAGATGAAGTGTGTGTGTGTGTGTGTGTGTGTGTGTGTGTGTGTGTGTGTGTGTGTGTGTGTGTGTGTGTGTGTGTGTGTGTGTAACCTAAGTAGTCAGATGAAGAAAGGTGTGTGTGTGTGTGTGTGTGTGTGTGTGTGTGTGTGTGTGATATCTTTAAATGGATGTGTAAGTATCACACAGGACAGGGATGTGAATGAATAGCCCTGCCATTGCTTAGTCAGTCAAACACAAGTGTTTGTCTAAAATATTTGGGGTTAGGTGATGTAATGATGTCATGAGCTTAAATATAGCTCTTTGTTAGAAACCTCCATGCTCTCAGCATGAGGTAAGCCATTTTGAAGCTCACATACGGCCTGTGATTAGAGCTAGGAGGGTCGGCAGCTAGGCATCCCACATGAATTCCAATGGAAATACATGGAAAAGACAGAGACGGCTAGGTAGGAAAGGGGGGGAAAAAAGCTCCTGGCAGACATGTTGGGATCTGTTGCTGCCGGCATTGACTATGACAACCTGATAAAGTGGTTGTCCGGGCATGTGTGATGTGTGTATGTGTATGTGTGAGAGAGAGAGTGTGTGTGTGTGTGTGTCATTGTTTGTGTGTGTATGTGGGAGTGTGTGTATGTGGGAGTGTGTGTGTGTGTGTGTGTGTGTGTGTGTGTGTGTGTGTGTGTGTGTGTGTGTGTGTGTGTGTGTGTGTGTGTGTGTGTGTGTGTGTGTGTGTGTGTGTGTGTGTGTGTGTGTGTGTGTGGGTGGGTGTGTATGTGTTCTCATTTTGTGTTGGGGATTATGTTTCAGGGGGAGAGAGCTGGAGGATGGCGAGAAGCACCCAAAGCCGAAGAGTATTTTTGACTTTGAACCAGAACAGAGCAACACCACCTCCTCTGGAATCAGCCACCAGGTATGGGGTCGTTGTCCAGAGGACACTTACAACCTTTTTATGCACTTTCTCAAGACATTACACAGCTATCTAGAACAGGAGTGTTTGAAAAAACGTTTCTTTCATGTTTGTTTAGCCTCTAGGAAGTAATGGATTAAGGAAGTTAGTCTCAGTTGCCTTTGAATGGGTTTTGAATTAGCCAGCTTTTGGTGTGTGTGTGTGTGTGTGTGTGTGTGTGTAGGTTTGAGAAAGATTTTGAGTGAATGTCACTGTCGTTTTTGGTTCAAATCTTTGGAATGGAGAGGTTGGTCATTTGTCTGCAAATTGGCTTAAGATACAATTGAATTACTGATACTTAATCACTGTTCCTGTTACAATTTTAGCTCTGTTTTGACATTTATTTTTAGCACAGATGAGAGATCGTTTAACTCTTGCATGACTCACTTTTTGGTAGGTCAAGCTATCAGGAGGAAACAGCACATTACTGGTAACTGTAAGGGATACTACAGTATATAGGATCTGTACAATGTGGGTTTTGTTTTTGTTGGTATGAGTAAAAAGATATGTGTTTTATGTGTGTGGGCATGTACACTCTCAGCATAGAACCCTAGTGCTGTGGTAGAAGTTGGGTAGAGGTTTTTTGTGTTGTTTTGTTTTGTTTTGTTTTGTTTTGTTTTGTTTTGTTTTGTTTTGTTTTGTTTTGTTTTGTTTGTGACCCTCCATAAATCGGATGAGTTTGTTTGAGCTTGTTTGTCTGGGGCCTAGCTGTTGGAGACACTCCTGTCACTGTGTTCCAATCCCTGTTGGGAAGAGAATGAGCTTTGGCACTCCGGGGAAGAAGAAAGAAAAGAAATCATTGTTTCCTGCATGGAGTCTGGAGTCGTCTCAGGGCAGAGGCGTCTTGTGATAGAGATTAGGCTGCTAACTGCTCCTGGTCCTGTTCCTCTACTCTACTGTACCCCCGCCACTCGCCTCTCTCGCTCTCGCTCTCCTGGGAGGTCGTCAAGCTAGGCTGGGTGTCTGTCCATGGTTCAACGACTTAACGCCAGCACCGGGGTGGTGATTTAGCTTTGCCTGTTTGTGAGCGCTGGCCATGTCAAGTGCCGCGTCCTTAGTAGGTGACATCACTGGGCCCACGGCGTTGTTGTGATCTGCTGGGTGAGTGTTGTTACTGCCTGTTTTTGTAATGCTCTTGGCTTTGAGAAAGCCTAGTCCTGCCAAGGCTTTTCAAGGATCATGAAGAAGCGATAGGGAAATGGAAGACTCGTTTTGTGTGTGAGGCTTTTTAACAGTAAATGAGGGCCTTGTGTGAATCCTTCTCTCGGAGGATTCTTTGCACATAATTTACATGGCGGTGCTCTTTTAGGTGTCTGACAGATGAAGTCTGGTGTGTTGAGTCTGTGGAGTCTTTGGAACTAACTAACGGCTTTGTTACTGGCAAAGAATTAATGACATGAATCAGACGGAAGACAGAAGTCTGGCTCACACTCTCTTCTGTTGTCTACTGCATGAACCGGGTCTGGAGAAAGCCTATACCAACTCTGTAGAAGGTTTTACATGGGTTTTGTTGGATAGGCTATGTATGTGAAGATTCAGTTGTTTGGAAATTTCAAGCTTGAATACATAATTAATCTCAGAAAGTTATTGTTTAAGTGTATTGCTTCAATGTTTTTTAAAAAAAAGTTTGGCCATGTGTCTTGACCTAATCGTTAGAAAGAGGTTGGAGAGATAAAGATAGAAAATTAATGAATAATATAGATACATGTAGAATTGGCTATATTGCCATATATGCTGACAAACTACAGTATGTGCCATGTACTTATGTTATCCCAATATGGTGTTTGTAGCCCAGGTCTGTTTTTGCTCACAGTGTTTGTATTTCTCAGCCTCAGCTTCAGGTGCAGAGGATCCCGGAGAAGCCCCGCTCACCCTCCATAGAGGTGAGTACCATACATCACTGCTAAACACACACAAACCTGAAAGCAGAGAGAAGAGAATCCCCCTGTGGAATGGAAACATACCCATATCCCTCAAGTGTACACAGACTGTGTGTGTGTGTGTGTGTGTGTGTGTGTGTGTGTGTGTGTGTGTGTGTGTGTGTGTGTGTGTGTGTGTGTGTGTGTGTGTGTGTGTGTGTGTGTGTGTCTGTGTCTGTGTGTGTGTGTGTGTGTGTGTGTGTGTGTGTGTGTGTCTGTTTGCCATTCTGTCTATCAGCTCTCTTCTCAAAGCTTCTTTAGTATTCTTGGTATGTACTGTGACCCGCCAATAAACATAGTTTTATAGAGATAAATTGAGTCTTGTGAGCGGACTACAGCAGTTTCAAGAACACCGTATTTCCTTTTCTCATTTCATTGGGATAATAAATAAATGTGTGTCATGGGTTGTTGCTTAAGATAGATTATGTACTTTTTCTTAATGTCATGAAAGTAGCATATCATTAAAGGTATTATCCGGAGTGAATCAACACATAGCTCGGCTGTTTTATAGTACTAAGTGCTATCGATAGCCACCTCAATGATCGAATTTCGTGCAAGGAAGACCAAGTTTGCGAAACGGCAGCTAACATTGAGAGAATGAGGCATGTCAAAACGAAACCGAATCAAATTGGTTTCGTTTTGACATGCCCCATTCTGTTACCATTAGCTGCCGTTTCACTAACACAGCCTGTGTTGGACGAAATTCAGTTATTGAGGTGGGCATCAATAGCGTTTGGCACTATAAAAAAGCAATACTACATGTTGATTCACTCCAGATAATTCCTTTAATGATCTGCTGTTGTGTTTCTGCCTGGGTGTGACTTCTGTGGTTTGTGTTGTGGCTCAGGCGACGCTGGTTTCCGAACTAAGTCGTTTCGAGGCGGAGCTGGACTCGGACATCCGTGGGCTGGAGAGGAAGTTGTCCCAGAAGCAGCATCAGCCGCGGCGGCGAGGCCGGGGTGAGGTACTGAGTCACCCCGTTTTAGACTCCGCCCACTGCTAAACATCAACGCTGAACGCCCACACCCAAAACACATAACAAGGCATGATGGATGTGCCCTCTCTCTCTCTCTCTCTCTCTCTCTCTCTCTCTCTCTCTCTCTCTCTCTCTCTCTCACACACACACACACACAAGCACAACTGATCTAACCCCCTTCACATACACCCACTCACCCAAAGCACAAGGCCTGATGGATGTGCCCTCTCTCTCTCTCTCTCTCTCTCTCTCTCTCTCTCTCTCTCTCTCTCTCTCTCTCTCTCTCCCCACACCACACACACACACACACACACACACACACACACACACACACACACACACCTACAGTACCTGATCTAACCCCCTACACTCTATCTGTACACCCTCTCTGTCAATGGTTTGCCTGTCTTTGCACCTCCTCACATGCATGTTGTGTCTGAAATGGCATACTGCTGCACTACCCACAACATGGAAAGAGCCTGTCTGCACGACTTTTTGATCCAGTGTACTGCATGTCTGGATGTCTGTTGAGTTTTTGAGCCTGTTTGAGACATTTTGCCAAATCACGGAATAGAACTGAAAAGCACTGAGAGAGTGTGCAGACCTCAAGCAAGACATTAGGGTCAATGATGCAATAGAAATTCAGAACACCACCAAAATCAAATAATTTTTTCCTTGTTGTGACGGATTACCGTCACTACGGTTGAGTATGCGCTCTGACTGCCATACCAGCGAGCCTGGCTTTTTGGCGTTGCGGTCAAGTTGCACGTTCAGCACCCCGGAGACCCGGGTTCGAGACCGGGTGGGGTCACTGTTCTCTCCCTTCGCTACACTTGTCCCAAACTTAGTTGTCTAAAAACATTAATCTAAATCCATTCAGAACTTCTTGAGTTAATTTGCACACAAACAAACAGACAAACTAACGCCAGTGAAAACATAACCTTCTCAGTGGATGTAATAATGACATATATCATTTAACTCATTTATTTAATCAATTAGTAAATGAATGCCTTGTGCACTGTTTGAATGAGTAAACATTCTTTTAAATTATAGAGAAAAACAATCTGGCCTTGGCAAACCTCATGATCTTTAAAAGTCGTATGTAGCCAGATGTAGTAGGCTACTACAGAATAGCGTCATGGGAACAGCCGTCTTAGTACTGCCTGAATGCCCACTTTCCACTTTGCTCAGACAAGTTGAAACTCATTGCATTGAATTCATTGGTGTCTGAGACCTGTAGGCTTTAATCCAAGCTAATAGTGTAGCCAATAAGTATTAATGCAAATTATATTGAATGTGGCTGGGATTTGCTTGTGATTCAAGTCATACAGTAAAGGTTGTGAAAACAGTGAAACAAAGCCTTAGACTAAGCTCCTCAATGACTTATTTTTAGAACGTCACAGTATAGCCGCAGCTTTAATTCTTTCTTTGGAAGTTTCTAGTTTCCCATTCATGGATTAAGCCAAAACAAATAGTTTTCCTCAGAGGAGATTTGCTATTAGTCTAGGACAGGGCTTATTTCATTTTCTGGAAAACTATCCCTGAGATTGTGTGTCATGTGTGTTACACGGGGAAGTTACAAACTCAAACTCTATTGGGCCAAGGACCCCTCATGGAGCTGAAATTTTTTTGAGGACCCCTCTTGATCGCGAAAAAATGTATAGCTATTTACTCTTTCAGATGCAATAAGTTTTAAATAGGCATGTAATTGCATGTGACAAAATATGACAGTGCAGAAGTGGCTTTCTGTTGGTCTCCTTATTAAAAATTGCCAAAGGGAAGTGTTTTAGTAGTTTTTCTATCTTTATAAGACAAGCAAACTTTTTCACGGACCGCCTGGCAATGTGCCGCGGACCCCTGGGGGTCCCCAGACCCCAGTTTGCGAACCAATGACATAGAGAACATGCAGGATTAAACTCTGAGATGACAGGGATAGAAAATTGAAGACTCACTAAAAATGTGCTCTCTCTCCCTCTCTCTGTGTTATTGCCAATGGACATCAGTCTCAGTTGACATCTACCCAGTTCTGTTTTGAATAGTCTTGTACCCATTCAACAAATGCCCTCTTTACCTCGCTTGGCCCACCAGCCCATGAATCTGACACATGCCACTCAAGAGATTGTAAAACCTCTTTCACTCTGCATAGTTATATTGCATAGGCTATCTCTCCACATGTCATTTATTCTATCTCTCTTTGTTTGCCTCCTCTCTCTTCCTCTCTTGTGTGAGAAAATCTCATTGATGCTCCAAAATCAACTTTACAAAAGCCAACAAACAAACATCCAAGCTCAACAGTGACCTGCTTTGTATATAAAAAAAACTCTTTGGAGCGAGCAACAACACCCACCGCCCCACACCCCCTTCAGAAATCATCCCCAGTTGCCTATAGATGACTTTGGCTGACTGATAAACATCCTCCCTTAATAAAAAAAAAAGATTCACCTCATTTGAAGGCAGTTTGACATCACCGCTGAGTCTCAAGAGCAGCAACCTTTGGAATGTAGGACCCAGGGGAGATGTGCATCTGCCGGAGCGGGAGTGGTCACCTCTCTCTGTTAAATTTCCTCTAAGCTTTTTCCTTGAGCTGCGGCTCAGCTGCCTGCACAGCACAGCATTGCACAGCACAGCACAGCACAGCACAACCCAGCGTCCTCAGTCAGCAGGCAGACAGAGCAGGACTCACTCTGCACTCTCTCTCTTTGCAGGACGAGAGAAGTACCGGTAACACCACCTCAGGAGCGCCGCCACCGCCACCTGGGAGGGACACCAGGTGTGTTTCTGTCTCTGTCACTCTTTGTGTGTCTGTAACAGTGAGGGCGTCTCTAAGGAAAGTTAATGTGTGTGTGCGTACATGTTTGTGTGTGTGTGTGTCTGCATGTGTAGTTGTGTGCTGAGCACCTTTAAAATAACTTTTCAAGTTGTTGTGTGTGTGTGTGTGTGTGTGTGTGTGTGTGTGTGTGTGTGTGTGTGTGTGTGTGTGTGGTGTTGTTAATCAGTTCTCAGATGTCTAAGGACAGCTGATTTTCTTTCACCTGTTAAGTAAAGTTTGCTTCCTGGCCTGAGGACTTTGGAGTAAACGTGTTGACTTCTGTCTATTGCTGCTGTAGCTGCTGTTTGTCAATATAAATGTTTTAAGGTAGAATTTACCATCTAAATAGCCTTGCACCTTTTAAACAGTATTATTCATTTGTAAGTGTTTACATGTTTGTTTTACTCATAGGTCTCTTACAGTTGATCATAACGCCCAAAATCAATACTGAAAAGCTACAACCAAAGTCATAAATCTCAGAGACAGGGTCTTTGTATGATCGTCATTATATGATGATGATGATGATGATGACATATTTTAATTCACAACAGCAACAGTGCAGATAGAGGGTAGAGTGTAGAGAGTAGAGTGTGCAGATAGAGAGTAGAGTGTCATCTGTAGGACACAACTATTGGTATCCTATATGGTCATCTCTGTTGCTGCTCAGGCAGCACTCCGATGTCAGGGATAGGTTAATGGTTCAACATTTGGGTGACAACCACATACCTGACCTCCCCTGAGCTTCAAGTGTGTGTAATGTGTTCCCGTTTGTGTGTGTGTGTGTGTGTGTGTGTGTGTGTGTGTGTGTGTGTGTGTGTGTGTGTGTGTGTGTGTGTGTGTGTGTGTACAATATGTCACACAAGTCATCTGAGTGATTTAATCTCCTTAAACAGATTTGTGCTTAATGTCATACAGACTGACAATACACCACCTTCATTATCTTCTTACCTCCATTACCCCCCCCTTCTTTTCCTCATCCTCTTCTTCATCCTCGTCATCATTACTGTCACCATGACTACCTCTTGTTTACCTCACTGTCAGTGGCAGATCATGTTGTCAGCTCTGAATACAGGCAGTTATATTTTTCACATGCCTGAATATGTAATGCAGGATGAACAAAGGCTGCATGGTTTTAAAAGATCAGTAGGTCCTACAGGCCTCCATTACCAAGGCCACATTTAAACGACACCCTGATCCTTCACGTGTCCACCATGTTCCACTCCACTGTTTACCAGGTCAAGAGGCCATTGCCACACATATTTAACCTATTCTGTAATACATTCCTTGACTTCCCCTCTTTCTCTCTCTCTCTCTCTCCCTTTTTTCTCGATGAGTTGTTACCTGCTAAGTCGAGCTCTCCACACATCTCCACTACAAGCTTAAACAGCTCGCAGACCTCAGAATGTTGTTTAAAAAAGCCTCGGTTGCCACGGAAATGAGAAGTGGAAACATACAATTCGCAGAGTGTGGCAAGCTTTTTACTGCTTCCCCCTCGTCCAGTCTGCTTGCTCTTCCCTGAGGGAGGAAATGTGCATGAGCCTAAATGCTCTCCAGACTTTGCAATCTGCTGAGTTCAGACTGATAGCTTTGCTGCACACTGAGTGCTAAGAACACAGACCCTTGTAAAACACTCAAGCTCCACCTTGACTAGGGAGTCAAGTGAAGGAAACTACTTTTAATCCTTATATAAATGTTGCTATGGTAGTTAGCTTTATGTTCATTGAGCTGAGCAGTGTAACAAACTTTATTTTGCTAGTGTACTGTAGAAAGCCAAGGACTTATTTTCTTTTAGCAATTGCATTCAAAGGCTAATATGACAGCAGTGCTCACAAGACGTCATTTCAGATCAGCGTGATTGTTTGTGTCGTGTTGTGACTAACTTGTGACTCCTCTTCCACTGAGCTGGTCTGGATTACGAATGAAGCATTACATCATCAGCATAGTAAAGCTAACAATGCCTCACAATGGTCTTATCCAACCTACATATCCAATGCTTGTGTAGGAAGAACCTGCCATTGAGAATTACATTTACATTTATGCATTTAGCAGATGCGTTTATCCAAAGCGACATACAAAAGAGGCGCTTTTATCCAAAGCAACTTACAAAAGAGGGATAACAATCAAGCTACAACATAATACAAGTAAATACCTACTGGGAGTGCCATTTGCCAAGAGGAGAGCAAGTGCAAGAGTTGGGACTTAGAGTTAGGACCATTACAGTAAGAATTAGAGCATAGAGAGCTCAGATATGTCGCTATGCTTCACAATTGGTTCACTATTTAAACTTATTTTATTTGTAACTCTCAACAGCTGGCAAGGATATAGACCTTCTGGAAGAGTGGGGCCTCCAGTAACCTCTTCTAAGGCCCCTGCTGTCACAGCTCCATTGCAGGCCACAGTGCCTAGTGCACTCCATGCTAGAGGTAAGAATACAGGAATCAGCAGAACAGTTTGAATGGGATGTTTCCCTACCAGGCGTCTGTTTCCCAAAAGCATAGTTGCTAATTAAGTTTTGCAAGTTGCTAAGTTGCTAAGTTGCAATGCAATTTCCCACGCACTGCCAACTAACTAAGTTGCAACTAAGTTAGCAACTATGCTTTTGGGAAACGGACGCCAGAATGGTTTCTGAGGTAGCACAACATCAGTATCCTTATCCGTGGAAGAGTTGAGTGTGCATAAACAACCACTCCCATGCCACAGCTCTAATGCTATGATGGAGTCTTTCCTATTGTGTGCTTATCTGTGTTCTAACCCCATGAGTTAAGATTGTGAGTGTGTGAGTGCGTGTGTGTGTTTGTCTGTGTTTGTTGTGTGTGTCTGCGTGTGTGTGTGTGTGTGTGTGTGTGCATGCATGTGTGTGTTTGTGTTTATTTTGTGTGTGTGTGTGTGGTGTGTGTTTGTGTGTGTGTGTGTGTGTGTGGGCGCATGTGTGTGTGTGTGTGTGTGTGTGTATGTATGTGCGTGTGTGTGTGTGTGTGTGTGTGTGTGTGTGTGTGCGAGGCTGAATATTACCCTGCTTGGTATCAGGGCATATCCCATAGACACAGCCCAGGAAGTGTCTGTCTTTAGACACATGATTGTTTTGCCGGGGATACTGTGTACCCTGTGGTCAAACAATATAAAAAAAGTTTCTTAAGCTGAAATATTGAGGTTTGACCTCTACGTGTTTGGGTCGAGCTTAGAGTTGTGAGTAGGAGGAGGAGAGAGGAAGCTGGCAGAAATAAGGGCCAAGGGAGGAAGTCTTGATTATAGATCAACTCTATCCAATTGTTTTTCTTGGAGATTAGTCCATAGAGGGCTGGCCTGAGAACGCAGCCACTATAAATGTACAGTACAGTTACATTATGCTGGGCCAGAATGAGCTAATGTCTCCTCAGCTGCTTCACTTACAGTACAAACTAATAAGTTAGGAAAAGACTTGTTGAAGCGTGATAATATGTGATAATATGTTAGTTTCACAGAGGATTCATTGAAGTGGTTTTAAGGGCAGAGTGCAGTGATAAGATGGATGCATATAGGCTAAGACATCAAACGTACCAATTAATCCCCAGTTTTTTGTCCTTCATTTTGACTTCATTTTGACTTTGAAAGGAAAAGAGTGAAAAAAAAAAAAAAACTTCCCAGACTTTAAGAATTGCACATTCATGAGTCATCATGTTGGCTACTTAACTACTGATTTGCTTCCAGAACAGCACACTAACAAAACAAAAGTTGTGACAGTTTGCACAACTGTGGAATAGACTCTCATGCTTAATCATACAGGTTATCAGATTACCTTTAACTCAGCATGCACAGTAACCTCATTTTTTCTCTTCTCTTAAACAACTTATAGGCAGAGTCAGCCCTGCATTTGATGACATGGACTTCCCACCAAAGAGAGAGGAGAAGAAGGTAGTAAAACCTCTTTGAATATGATTTTGTAAAATTAGTTTTGTAAAATTATCATTGTCGGTAATTTGTTGGCGTTCTCTGCATGTATTTCCTCTCTGTAAACATTCCTAATGTCTTATTTCTCTGTGTTTATGTAGATGAGGGCGGCACGGGCTAAGTTCAATTTCCAAGCGCAGTCACCCAAGTAAGTAGTGAATAATCCCAGGCAGTTTGACCCATAAAGCATTTCCTCTCTCACAGGTTGTTTTTCATCACACGCTCAGGAAGCACCGAGGGGAGAGGAGAGGAGAGGAGAGGGGGGAGGGGATGGGGTGTATATTAACACTAATTATTTCATGCTTAAGACTCTCCTACAGTACAAGATTTTTACTCAGCTCTGGCTTCAGATGCAATAAAGGGAAGCAAATCTTAACAAAGAAAATCTCTAGAATTATACGGTCCAAAGTCCAGTATTGGATTAGATAAAAAAAGAATAGCTTTATTTCTTACATTCAGCTGTATTTCTTTTCTTCTTTCCTAGTTCATCAAGGTGGAATCAACACCTTGTGTGAATATGGGCAGAACTGGATTAAAGATAATATAATAAAAATACCCGTAACTCCCTTGGGGCGCATATCCTCTCATGTGCTTCGTGGAATATCTTTTGTTTTTTTCCCCCAATTTCTCTCGTGTTGCATGACCTGCTCGGATATTTTGGGTGGACTAAGCAGGAAATGAGTTATACCAGGAAGTTGTGTGAGATGAGATGAGCTTTTTTTTTAACTCTTTTTTTTTTTTCTCAGTCTGCCTCCAAAAAGTCATTTCCTTTGCCTCCTCTCCCCACAGGGAGCTGCCTCTGCAGAAAGGTGATGTGGTGTACATCCACCGGCAGGTAGATGCCAACTGGTACGAAGGGGAACATCACGGGAGGGCTGGCATCTTTCCCACCAGCTACGTTGAGGTGCGTCTGCGTCCGCGTCTGTGTCTGCTTCCGACGCCTCCGTCGGCCAGAGAAACCTGACCCTACTACGCTCAAATGTGTTTTTTGCCCCTAACGGCACCTTCCGGGGAACACAGCTTAAAAGGCACTACCTTTACTTTATTCCTAACCCTAATCCCCTCAACCCTCATCCTAACCCTAAACTGAGGGGAGTAGTGCCTTTAAGGCAGCGCTGCCTGGAAGGCACCGTCGTGGGCAAAAAAATCCAAAGACCCCCTGCTACTCTCGTGCTCCCGTTCTTTTTGCTTTCTCAGAGCGCTGACTTGTTCCCTCAACAACCTCACCCCTTCCTTCCTCTGCTTCTTCCATTCCTAGATTATCCCTCCCACTGAGAAGCCTACGCCCATCAAGTCCCCCACCGTCCAGGTGCTGGAGTACGGTGAAGCCGTGGCCTTGTATAACTTCAATGCTGACCTACCCGTCGAGCTGTCTTTCAAGAAGGTAACTGTTAGAATTGCCTTATTAATCTCTTATTGATAGGAATGCTCTGTTATTTAAGAGCATGGGAGAGTATTATTACCGTAATTTCCCTACTATTAGCAGCGGCTTATACATTGATTTTGCAAAATTTCTTCCGCTATGAGGTTAAAACAGGGGGACAGTTAATATGGTGTTAATATGGTTTTGTTTTGTTTTTTTAACTTGCATAAAACACTGTCCTGCGGCTTATACACAATGCGGCTTATATGCGGGAAATTACTGTATTATACTATTAGAAGTTACTTCTAAACAAACAGATGTGTTGAAAAGTCATTATTTTAAAGCCATGTTTACGAACAAGTCTAATGAGAATTAAGTTACTACCAACCGATAGGTGGTAAGGTCTTTATCTGATGTGTCAATGTCACAGTGTGTGTGATATGGTGTGTGTATCATCCGGTGTGGCATTTGTCAGAAGTTATTTCTGAATGTTATTATATTATGTTGTGTTAGTTCTACGTACAGTATATAGATTTTGAGGTATTTACTGACATGTAACAAAGTGAGGCACCATATATCATTTTTAAAAGATGGCTGTGATTATAGCTTAGTTCATATAAAAATGAATTATTAGTGAGTGAAGGGAGTTTTTCCTTGCCCCTGTTATCTCATGGGTGCTCTCTGTACTGTCTGTAAAGCACTGTAAGACAATGTATTGTATTTGAGCACTCCACAAATAAATTTGAATTGAATTGAATGTATTAGTATTTGAACTAGCAGCAAATCCTCTGTTTTTTCGGTAGGGGGAGATCATCAGCATTATCAGGCAAGTGGATGAAAAATGGCTGGAGGGACGGATCCCAGGCACCTCTCGGAGTGGCATCTTCCCCCTGAACTACGTCCAGGTCAACAAAATGCCCCGCACCAAAACTAGTGACGAGTTCCCCTCTTCACCTGTGTCTCCCACATTTCCTGAACCACGGAGCCCTGGCCGCCCACTTCACTCCCCCTGCCCGCGTTCACCCATGTCCCCTTCACCTTTCACCCCCGACTCACCACTCTCCCCCCACAAGTCCTCTTCACCCTCCCCGCTTGCTGCCACGCCCACCCAATCACGCTCACCGCTCTCTCCCAATCAGACAGCCAAAGCAAGGCAAACAGCCAATCACTGGCCCAGCACGTCACCAGGGCCAGCCTCTCCCACGCCGCTGAACAGCCACTGGAGTGGAACGCACCCTACAGCTCACAGCCCTGTGGATAGGGAAGTGAAGTCACCACTTTCAACATCCAATCATTTGCCCTCGTCTCCTCAGGGTCCAGGACTGAACAACGGTAGCAATCCTGGAATTCCAGCACAGGTTTGAATCTTTTCTTTGTACTTTGTATGACTATAGAACTGCCATATAACATGGTCAAATGCAAATATTCTAATCTAAATAATTCTGTTACTATGTATGAGACGTATAGTATTACTGAATTACATTTTCACTACAATTTTGCATAGCCTATAATAACTGCCCCATCTATTTTCCAGCCAAATTTCCATAAAAATGTTCCCTCCCCACGACAAACCAGAACTAACCCTGGATCTACAGCTGTTCAGCGGACACCGTAGGTGCCTTTTGAAACTATGATTTTTTTATTATTATTATCGTTTACTTGAGTAAGTACAGGATAAAGCAAGAAAAAAACATAATAATAATGATGAGGCCTGTTTTTGCATGGGTTTTTAAACTTTTTAGAGTTTTTTTTTTTTTTTTTTTACTTTTTATTTAGTTGGAAGATATAAGATATGCCATTCTAATTTGCTTTATGTCACTTATAAGGAATATGGGCAACTGATCTCTAATTTCTCTTGTTATCTGCAGATACAAAGCAGTATACAACTATAAACCACAGAATAAGGATGAACTGGAACTGAGGGAGGGAGATATTTTGCAGGTGATGGAGAAATGTGATGATGGATGGTTTGTAGGTAAGTTCAGTTGATCATGACATTTTAGACTTGAATGCCCCCTAGTGGTGCTAAGTGAACACTGTCTAAAAAAATCTTTTTAGTTTTCTAGGAAAGAACAAGTGAAAATGTATCCTTTTTTGTTGTTGTTTGTTTGTTTGTACAGGTACGTCAGAAAGGACACAAGCCTTTGGGACGTTTCCAGGCAACTATGTGGCACCTGTGTGAACCACTGGAATGTCTGATTGTCAATGGACTAGTGTGCTTTTGAGCTGCGTTCACTTTACACACACAAGCTTGTCTCACATGAACTTGTCACCCACTCCACAGACAAAAATGTTTGACTTGGCACACACACCCACACCCACACACACTCACTCTCTCACACACACACACACACACACACACACACACACACACACACACACACACACACACACACACACACACACACACACACACACACACACACACACACACACACACACACACACACACACACACACACACACACACACACACGCAGAAATAGTCCTACTTCAATTTCCTGATTCTGCATTGATCTGCATGTACACCTCAAAGACCACAGAAGCACAAACAATGTTAACCACGAACATTTCCAGTAAGCCGTTTCATCGCTCACCTTTTTTCTCGGCATGCATGTTGGACTCACAACATTTACCCAAGACTGGACAAGGGTTGTTTGGGCACATGGACTTAGACTTAGACTGAGACTAAGTACAGGTATATAGGTTTCACTATGTATGTATATACATTGGATGATTGGATTCCAAACTAGCTGTTTACATGAATGTAAGGGGTAAGTCCCTGCAAAGCCCATCACCCAGGTCTGCATGATGTGACCAGTCACCACTTCACTACCACCTCACGGCACACTCAGCACAGACCAACACAGGTCTCGTTGTTTAGCCCTGTCCTATTGTTCTATAAATAAGGGCTCATTTCAAAAGATGTCTTGCACTTTGATTTCAGATTTGTAACAGCATCGTGGATGACCAGAAGATGGTGATGAGAAAGTGACACTAAATGTGCCTGGATCACTTTGTGGATCATGCTTTGTGAACAGAATATAAATGCCTTACAATCAGCTTAAAGGATAGCTCCGGAGTAAGTTTAAGCATGGCCCTGTTGCACAAGCCTTCTAACAACAGATTTTGCATGGAATGAAAGAATTTCGAACAGCATAGACTGAACGCAAACATGAAGCACTTTACATTCAGTCAAAAGTACCTTGGATCTTACTTTTGGTTTCGAATAATGAGTGTCCATTGATTCAGTGTAAAGTGCTTGTTCACTTCTGCGTTTGCGTTCGGTCTATGCTCTTCCAAATAATTTTGTTCCACCCGCTAACTAGTGCATTTAGCAGGCTCGTTCAACAGGGATATGCTTGAAATCACTCCGGAGCAGCGCTTTAATCTTCAAGTATTCCAATTTGCAGTTCCTCTTTCCGTGTTGTATTAACTGGCTTCTTCATATTCCAGCAACTCACCATGCAACATTTGACAGAGCATGAAAGTAAACATACTGTAGTAGCAATATATAGAAAAGCTTTTTTCCCAAACATATTTTTAAAGTCAGTAAGTATGGCCAAATATAATGAATGCAATCTCTGATATGTCAACCATATCTTGAGTGGAGGATTGAATCTAATGGAATATATAAACAACAATAACCATTTTATATTCAGTAAAATCTTTTTTTTCATTTTGAACATGTGGGAGTTGTCTGAAGATTCTGTGCCAATTAAAAAAAAGTTAATTTTTTAAAAAGCATTAAAGTTGAGTTTAAAGGAGTGCTTAATGTAGTGTAACCAATGCACAAAAATCAGTTTCTATGGACACAACTATTTGTTCATAAATAGTTGTCTTTGTGTCTGTATTGAATGGATGATTTCTCAAAGCCGGAACTTTGTTGCTGTTGTATGCTGAACCATTTAAATTTAAACCATCTGTAACCAAGCAGAATTGCCAAGTTTAGCACAACCAATGGAAACACTTTTAAATATTATTAATAGCCACCTGCTTGTTGATTTAGACATGTTCCCATCATTGTTGTTATGATGCTATGAAATAATCTAACACCACACCACCAACATCACAAAAATCTAATTTGAAATGCTTTAGCAAAATTTAATGTATGCCTTAAAATCACATAAAAGTTGTCAGTTACATATTTGCTGAAAATTGTAGCATCAATTGCAACCTTTTATGTATTTTCACTTAAGAAGAAATGTACCATGTCATGGTCAAAAGTGCAAATGCAAAAGTGCATGCTAAGACAAAGATTGTATCACTCCGTGCGTATTTAGATTGTGCCTCAAGAAGATGTCCTGCCCTGCAGTGCTGCGCTGGCTATGATGACTAGCCTCTTTTGACATCTTTATCATAAATGTTTGTTTCAGTCATTACCTCTCCCACGTAACAAAATCCTAAATTCCTATCAGTCAAAAGAAGCATGACTATAGAAGATTAGTATGTATGGATGATTTTTATACAATGCTATAGCACATGACCATATATTTTAATAAGTGAAACACTCAGTTTGTAAATAAAAGCCTTCATGTCCATCGTGCCTGGCTTGCCTTACTCTGTTGACAGTGAGATAATGTACAGATGTTTAGCATGTAATAAAATTGCAAAATAATATATTTTCTTGACAGCACAATGTAATTCAATGTAAGGTACTCACATGTTTGCAAATTATTCAAATAAACGAATGAAACAAGTCAGGATATTTGTAAACAGTATTTATTAGTTTAAACATTTTAATATTTTCACTCATATCACACTGAATGTCTAATAAAGTAATGCATCTCCAACAGATCTATTGTCAGATGTAAGTAAACAGTGCCCCCACAACACCAGGCTCCCACCCCCCAGGTGCATAGAGATATGATAATGTACATATATACCTTATGCTTTTTTTATTATTTTTTTAATACCTATTATTTATATTATTTTGTATTATTTTTGAAGATGGCACATCAATATTAGCCTAGATGAAATTCTGCTTAAGGCCCCAGAAAGGCTTGAGCCAGCCCTGTCAGCAAATCAAGCATGTCACGCCAGTAAATACCCTAAGTTATGTGAGTTCTGGTTTTGCCCACTAGATGGTGGCCTTGTAGAAATGGACCTCCAATTCCTGTCTTGAATTAATGTCTCAATTAACTCCAACCCCTTGTCTGACACGCCCCATGCCACTTCGCCTGCCCATCCCCGGGCTTTATTTTGATAGCAACACGTGGCAAGTGATCTCATGTATTCGGGGGAGTGTTCACAGGTGGTTTTACATCACTGCAGAACACCACTTGTTTAAGCGCAATATATACAGTTTTTGGAGAGGTCTCGCAGCTTCTGTTTGGATGCTAAGCATTTGTTCCAACATTAGTCAGTAGACTAAAGAAGTATCACCGATTACGGATTTCGGGTTGACATTCCACAAAGGACGTCTGAAGAAAAAGTTGTCGTAGTAGTATTTTCCTAACTCCTCTGAGGGCAATAACATTACTTCACTTTGACGCGCGCGCAAGGTGTCCTGGAACGAGACGCATCAGACCGCAGGTGTAAATTACTTGAGGTGGTTAATTAGTCAGCGACGCCTTACGTCTGTTACTGTCAACTACTGTTTAGTCGGTAAGTATATTTTATGTTCCCTCTGAACTATGACAACGGTACTTTTGGTTTAGTTGACAATGACATATTTATTCACCGAGTGACTGATTGACTACGGGGAAAGGTAGGCTACTGTAGTTGCGAGTCCCTTGTCAACGGTGAGGCATTTGTCAATGAAAACTTTCTCTCAAGTGGAGCTAATGTTGGCTGTCACCGGGGAGAAGGAAGTAACTGCCATAGATGTTTCCTTTCAAAGCCTCTTGAATTTAGTTTTAAGAATATTGCGTGTCCATAGGGTCCTTTAAATTCACATTATTTTGCAAATGCATTCAAGCATTTCAGTAGACTAAATTATTATCGTTATGTAACTTCTACGCGACTATGCGATATTATGATCACACCTTACCTCCTTTCCCGCGGATTCACACCTTTGAAGAAAACGAATCCGTTATTTAAAGGATTGGTTTATGCGCATCATAGGAGATTCATTTTTGGGAGGTGAAATGATGAGGGATGTATAGGACAACTGATGATGATGGTGATGATGTGAAGGGCTTGTCACTCATGTCGTGAACACCCATAGGAGTGGTAGGGTGCAGAGTAGAGTAGAGAGCAAAGTAGTGAGGAAAAAAAGAAAGAAAGAAAGAAAGAAAAAACAGGGTGGGGATTTGACACTTAAAACAAGCAAGTGAACTTGGAACAGTCAACCCAATTCAGGTCCAGAATTTAAGGTAAGATGAGGTCATTTTCAGTCACTTATAATGTTATATCAGATGGGACTGTTTTTCGTATGATTTAAATGTATCCTAACATAATATAACATTTCTCTGACAACTTATGGATGATATTGAGGCTTTACTTCACTGAATACTGTAGAACAGTGGCTAATATGCACTTTTTTCAATGGGTGGGAAAGAGCTGGACAGGTTTCCCTGCACTCACGTGCTCCTATTGAAGTGCCCCCACCCCCGTGACTGGCATTTCAGTGCTGTACCTTTTGTTAGTGTGCCATTGCCTTTCATACCCCCCCCCCCCCTCACTGGCAATTGTTGTGTGTTTCCTGATGCCCCCCTGTGCTGTGCTGATTATACATAGACCACTTTGCTCCTGTAGCCCCTGGAAGCTTTTCTATCTTCCTGATTCAACATGGCTTTTAAATAGTCATTGTAAATTGGGCTATAATTTAAAAAAAAGAGCAAAAAGTCCAGGGCTGGATTTTTCTGTCTGATGTTGTTATTGTGGTCCCATGATCTATTTTATATATTTTTCCTCTTTTAATAACACTACCACAAACATGTTCTGTTTTCTCTGTCAAATGCATACTAGTACAGAATGGAATCTGGTGGTGGTGGTGGTGGTGATGGTGGTGGCCTTGGCTTTGGGGCAAAAGAGTTTTAAGTGCTGTTCTGTCCTACGCAGCACAGCTTTTGTGAGTTTAGGTGTTTTTTTTTTCCTGTTGTTCGTCTGTCGTTTCTGCTACAGGAAGTGGCAGACTCCGATACCATCTGTGGGCCGTGGTGTCTACAGCACATGATGAAAGTCATGTTGTGTTGTGGCTCCTCCAGTACGCTGCAGCTTTTTCTCTTTTTTTCTCAGTCCAGTCGATCGCTTAGAGCAGCCAGGATGACTAGTTAAGTCTACTGTGTTTCTCCTTCAGATATAAATGGCTGAAATGAGTGGTTTTCTTTTTTCTTTTTTTTCTTCTTCTTCTTCCCTTACTCTGGAGGCCTTACCGCGACTCGTCCTGTCAGCATGAGGTCTGTTGCGAGTTTGTCAGCGATGTAATGTAATGGAGGTCGCCTTCTGCTGCTTAGCGTGCACTGGAGCAGTAGAGATGCATCGCTGCAACAGGATATTTAGAAAGCCCTGCGTGTCGTGAAATGTGACAATGCGGTAGCATGAGAGCTAGTGCCTCTTTCTGACTAAATGACGCATCTAGAGGATGTGGGGAGGCCGTCTGACTGCGCTTGTCTAGGGTGGGAGAGCCCCAGCATAACTGACAAGGAGAGAATGAGACAACGGGAGATTTATTGATACAGTGACAGAGGACTGAAGACTAGGGTTTTTCTGCTTGAAATGTGTACTTAAATATTTGGTATGGCCTATTGTTCAGTTAACGATGCACTGAGTTACGAGTATTAAGCTTGTTCTGTAGGCCTTGACTGATGAGTTAAAATGTCGAGTGGTAAAAAATGTGCCATGGCACTCAGACTTCCTCAAGTTGGCAATGTGCAGAACCACAGAAAAATGCCTTGAGAGTTAGAGGGAAGTAACACATTCTTGGGATGGAACAAAACTCAAGGGGTGTTTCTGTCTCTGTTTGTGCTCTTTGGAAGTGAAAATTGAGTTGCATGTTAGAATTCTGCTTGAGATGTTGCCATGGCAGAATTTGGCTAGATTATTTCTTGCACAAGAGTGATACTCTCTCTTGAGGTGAAACTGGTGTATCAGAATTTCCATCCTCTTGTGTCAGTCACTCACTATTGCTTTTTGTCAACTTGTGTCAAGCATGAGATTGAGATGAACGAAACCACTTTTTTTTTCCCAACCGCAATAAAATGATAGGACGTGACCATAAACCTGATCGAAAGGTTCGCTCAAAGGGCACACCCACAATGAGCAATACTAACAGTGTGTGTAATGTGAAAACAAAGCCTACTGTACTAAACAGGCCAATTAACCAGAGACAGTACTCCAGCTCACCTTTCACATTCTCACACCCATCCACTGTCATCTTGAGTCATCATGTGTTATTGTTTGATGTCTGTTCCCATCTCCTTAGAGATTGGTAGCGAATCGGTGACAGCACACGGCAGGGATGGACGAAGAATGTGGGGAATGTTATTCCAGGCCATTTAACAGTAATAGGGCGCGGCTTATTCACAGCATTCCTCCCACCGCTCTCGGGGCGTGTGTCAGGGGCAGGTGCCATTGGCCAAATGCCGTCACCAAAGGGAGTGGGCCCTGGCATCATTCGGAGGCAGAGTCCCTCATTGATTACGAATGTGTGTGTACACACACACACACACACAACCCACACAAAGCCCAGAACCCCTCACAATGGGCAGTAGCAGTAGCCCTGACAAAGAGTGTGGAGTGTTCTGAATGAAAACAGCCACGAGCAAGAGATCCCTTTCATTTGAGTCACACACACACACATTCCTCTGCTGCCGTCATAAATGGTGTGTGTGTGTGTGTGTCTCTGAGGGAGAGACGAGTGCGTGGGTGCATGTTTGAACTATCAGTGATATGACTGTGGTAGTCAGCATATTTAGAGTGGCTTGTATTAATGGGCAATCAGCTGTGGAGACCCACCCTGTGTGTGTGTGTGTACTACGTATAAAGGTCTCCATAGACACATAAGTGAGTCTGCACTCAGCCTTGGATGTGAGAGCAGGTCTGCATCATCTGTGGTTTTAATCAGGCTGTTGCCACTGCCGCGTTAGCCCTGGAACTCTCGTTTATGGGCTGTGTGACGGTCCAGGCAGTGAAGGTACTGTAGTCGCGTCGTTCCAGGAAAACGAGAGGGCCTCTCTGGACCTGCCATGCTGCAGTAATGAGGACAGAGGTTAAGACTGTCAGCAGTCCACATTTGTGTCACAAATTTCTTGTGGGTCAAAGTCAGGTTTTTTTTTTCCCTCTTTCCCTCTCTCTCTCCAGAAAAGAATATACACTGTATATGAGGGACTATTCTAAAGCTGTGCTGCTGTCCACTGAGGGAGAGTCTAGGGAGTTTGGTAATTATAGATTTCTGATGTGGTGTCGCTAGACACTGCACTCAAGGGTGTGTTTCTTTTTACATAGAGAGTGTACCCTTACTGCATTTACCGCAGCACAACTGCGCATAATTTCTCCCAACTTGTTATAGCAAGTCAGGCAGACGTTGAGTAAGTCGCAAATTGCCTTTTTGAAGTCGATTGTGGAGAAATAGCAGTGGGAGATGGGAGGGTAGGGGTGGTGGTGGTGGGGGGGGGGGGGTAGGGGGGTAAACAACATGGCTTTCCATCATCCTCAAGTTACCTTTGATTACATCATGGAGTCACCCTCTCATTATGACACTCCCTCTACAGAACCCACCTCCCAGTGTTCTAAAGTATCTTTGCTAAAACTCTCTCTCTTCGAGTCGGATGGTCTGGCACCCATTCCACAAAAGATTGACACGGCCACTAGAACCGACTTCCCCGCAGCAGGGTCCTTTGATTGATGCCTTATTGCAGTGTTGGTCAGCCCCCATTTCTGCCGCAGACCGGCCCTGCGTCATTTTCTGAAGGCCTCTTTGCCACCAGATGCATGTTGTATACATGATGAAACTCCGCTTGAGGAGATTTAATCAAATCCTGCTTTTTAAAAAAGTTTCTTGAAAAGCTCTCTGAGGCCTGTTGTCGTTTTTAAGTATGCATGAGATCTTCCGTCTTTGCCCAGTCAGCAAAACCCACTGACTCTTGACAATTCACCCCCCCCCCCTCCTCCCCTGAATACTACCCTCAAGTTTAATTGCAGGTCTAAGTGGACATAGAGCCTGGCCTCCAAAGCCTCTCTTAAACCTCTATCCCCTCTCAGGCTACTATTACTGGGGCAGTCTGGCTGCTGGAGTGCCTCGGAGTCTCCTCACAGAGCACCAGGCTCCTGGATCATCAGGGCCAATCGTCTGTCTGTCCTAAGCCCCCCTGCTCCAGTGGCAGGCAGCAGTAGCACACACACACACACACACACACACACACACACACACACACACACACACACACACACACACACACACACACACACACAAGGGTGAAGCTCCTGTGTCTTTGTAGCTGTGTGTTTATGTTTATGGGTAACTAAGTGGGAGAGGGAGGGTGTGTGTTGGTGTGTTGTAATGGGATATGGTTCTGAAGTGGAACTCTTGAGGAGCTGGCATCCCTTTTTCCTTTCAAGTTTGAATGGATTTGAGTCTCTATCTGCCATGGGCAAGCAAGAAGTGTGTGTGTGTGTGTGTGTGTGTGTGTGTGTGTGTGTGTGTGTGTGTGTGTGTGTGTGTGTGTGTGTGTGGTTGGGGGGGTGGATGTGTGTGTGTGTGTGTGTGTGCGCGCATTAGATGGTTAGACTCACACCACAGGCATTTCTTTTTCCCCCCTGGAAAGAGACTGGCAGGCAGGCAGGCAGGCCATCACTGGCATACATGAGTCACTTTGATAAGGAGAAACCCAGGAATGAGACAAATAGCCATGGCCCTGTTGATGGGAGCGGCATCTGATGTGAATACACTATACTCAGTGGCCCACGGCTTTGCTTTTGTGAAGATCTTCAGCTTGCGCATCTCCCTTGGCATGCCTTGTCACAGCCCAGAGCTTATGATGAATAACCCATACAAATTACAGCAGATTACAGCCAATTATGCATAGCCAACACCCTAATGAAAGTATGCATGGAATCACACGCCGTGATGGCACCTTGAATGTCCTGTTTGCTTAACGTGGCTTAGAGGGTGAAAGAATTTGATCTCGTGAGTCAACAGTTTGTCCACTAAGTGTGGTCAAGTGGCATGTTTGTCTTTTAAGCTCTTAATGATATCAGAAAGGTTGTGTTTCCTTTGAAAGAGGTTTAGTGTTGGTCACTTGATAGTGTGTGCATACCTTACAAACCGGACTGATGGCTTGTTGGTTGAAATTCTTCTCTATTGTGGAGCCTTTGTGTTTTGTGTGTCATGGTTATTGCTTGGCAACTGCCTCAGTAGATTGGTCTGAGTGTCTTGTTCAGTCAGCATGCATTGCATTGTTCTGTCAATAAAACATTCAGTGTTTGCCGGTCATGATGACTTAAAAATAAATATCTGGAGTATCATGGTGAAAGCAAGCAGCTTCTTCTCAGCCAAGGTCTACATTGTTGACAAGAAGGACATTGGACTGAGATGACATTTAATTTTCTCTCTCTCTCTCTCTTTTTTTTTTCTTCAATGTTTGAGTTCCAGCTGCTTGTAAGCCAGAGGCCAGACTAGAAAATCTATCCCCGAATCAACCATTTTATTTGTTTTTAATTCATTACTGCTTTATTTGCTCTTGTTATTTTTATATTTCTGAAGAATTGCACGTTTTCACCGCTCGTTCCCCTTGTGGCAATAAGCAGAGCATCGTTTTACAGCGTTGAGAGCGGAGTTCATAAAGATGGAACGAGAGCAACGTGCCAAGTTAATAATGGGTCCAACAGAAGCAAACGAGAGGGGTGGGTGGGGGGGAAGGGTGTGTGTGTGTGGGGGGGGGGGCTCTGTAGGCACATTCGACTAATTAAAGTCTCCTGTGACTGGGAAATGTGGCAAACGAGCTCGCTTGCTTGCTGTGATTACGTAAAAAAAAAAAAAAAAAAAGAAAAAGGGGGGGGGGGGGGGGTGTATCAACAACAACAACAACAGGCATCATCGAGGCTCCCAACAAATCGTTCTCATGGCCACAGCTCTTAATGAAGGGGCGCTGGGTTAACCCCACTAATTGCCCTGAATGTGCTAATGACTGGGCGGGCAGGGAGCTAGTGTCCTAAACACTTGTGGAATGTGCAGACAACGTTGCCACAATTTGGGTCGCAGGAAAGCATGACATGGTGTGTTTATGTGTGTGTGTGTGTGTGTGTGTGTGTTTGTGTGTGTGCCCGCACACATGTGTACATCATGTGTGCACTAGGCTAGTACAAATGTCCCATGTAACTGTACTCTATTGAATGAGTGAGAGAGTCTTTCATTGACAGAAGTTGGAGAGATTGATCGTAAATTGTGGTACATGGTGTCAGCCGAAAGAGATAAGAGATAATTTAAGCTTTGTTGACGTGAATGAGGGCACCTTTGCTGTGTAAACAGAAAACCAAACCAAAAGATTGTTAGGTTTATGATCTCATTCCCTTAAGATAATAAAAAAGCACAATCCACAGGGTGTTATGCAACACAGTGAACAGTGCCTTGATCTGGAGCTGCATATTTCATTTATCATTGATCGTGGCATCAGCAGTCAAGGTTCAACTGTTCAGACTGTGACCTGCTGAGGAATGTGCAGCTAAGTCAAATACTTGCCAAATTTAGATATTGATTGCACATTACCATGTTCCTCCACGGCTACTTTGTCACGCCAAGTGCAAGTGTTAAGCAATCCATCAATACCAATGGATTGACCTATGACTGCCAAGCTCAGTGACATCAGGCTTTTGAACAGCAATAGGAGGAAGGACCTAGTGTGTGTGTGTGTGGGGGGCGTGTGTGTGTGTGTGTGTGTGTGTGTGTGTGTGTGTGTGTGTGTGTGTGTGTGTGTGTGTGTGTGTGTGTGTGTGTGTGTGTGTGTGTGTGTATGTATGTGTGTGTGTGTGTGGGCAGGCGGTCTGCATTTCTCACCTTTGCCCAGCCCCGGCCCCAGAGGATCTGCTTTGCTCTGCATGCTTTGGCTGCTTGTCATTCATGTGCAGTCAGCGCTGACAATGATGCAACTGCTCCCACTGTCAGGTTGAGTGACATCGTTTGGTGATGATGGGCAATGTCGTGTGTACAGTACACACATAAAGGATGAACATTGTGTGTGTGTGTGTGTGTGTGTGTGTGTGTGTGTGTGTGTGTGTGGTGCTGGAAGTGAATATTCCTGTGAAGTTGGCTTTATAACCATAATATTTTATGATCTATATCAGATTTGACTACAGCCACCTTTGTTTTGTTATTTTGTTTTGGTCTTCAATTGGAAAACTGAGAGGTTGGATGTGTTGTGAGCAAAACATAATATTCTATGATCTGTATCATATTTGAGCCACCTTTGTTTTTTTATTTTGTTTTGGTCTTCAATCGGAAAACTGAGAGATTGGATGCGTTGTGAGCAAAACACAAGGAACTTATACTGTAGCAGTTGAAGAAAATGCTACATGCATCAAACATGCAGAGAATTTGAAGAAGTGGTCGTGTAGGTGGATAGGCTGCAGTGACTTAGTAGATCTGAAGCCACAGACTCTAGTACTTTTAGTAGCTCAGCCACAGTCTCCACCACTAGTAGCAGCTAAGCCATACTTGTGTGTGTGTGCGTGTGTGCGTGTGTGTGTGTGTGTGTGTGTGTGTGTGTGTGTGTGTGTGTGTGTGTGTGTGTGTGTGTGTATTGGGGTTCTGTAGTTCTCTGGGGCCTACATGTCTCTCTGTCTGTAAGTCTACCTCCCTTCCTCCCCTCCACCACCAGAGCCCTCAGTCCCCAGTGCCACACATCAGTGAGGAGCCAGTCCTGTCAGCCTCTCATCCCCCAGAACATATGCTCATAATAATCACTGCACACTCATCCTGCCCAGCTCAAGCAGGGGCCAGTGCTTCTATGCTACTATGGCGCCGCACACAGTGCCATTCCGGCCCAGAGCCTCATAGTCTCCCACTCGTTTCCAAGGTGGGGGGGCAAATGAGAAACAGCCTCACAGTTTGGCTTTTCCCAGAGTCTTTCTCATCAGAGCTTGTTCTCTTAAGAGCTGGTTGCTCAAAACCAACTGTGCAGAGGTTGTAATGGGAGAATGATGTGAAAGTCCGGGGATTTTGAATGCCATGTTTTTATCGCCTCATTGTGTTATTTGTGTTATTTGTTAGAGGAAGTAAGTGGCACGAAAGGGCCTTTGGCGTTAGAGGCACTGGAGTAATGTCAGTCATGTGCCCTTAGGTTTGGAATTCCTTCCATTCTTGTGTGATGCAGTCGTGAGTTGGCTATGTGTGTGTGCCTGTGTGTGTGTGTGTGTGTGTGTGTGTGTGTATGCGTGTGCGTGTGTGTCAGCACATCTGAGCAGCCAGTCATGTAGAAGGAGATGAGAGGCACAGCAAGGCGCAGGTGACAGCATTCCACACATATGTGACTGAGTGTGCTCCTCGACTCTGCTAAGCGTGCAGAATCGGAGTTGACTGCATCTGACTGCGCCTTGTTCTTCTGTTTCAGTTATAATGCCCTCCTTCCTTCCTTCCTTCTGTTTTTCTTAACTCTCTGTTTCTCTTTGTGCTCCTTGTTCTCCTGCTATAGGATCGAGTGAGAGAGAGAGAGAACGAGACCAACGGTAGTCACATGATGGTTCTGACGGTAAACCTGCTCGGCCCATCGCCATGGGGATTCAGAATAGCAGGAGGGAGGGACTTCAAGAAGGCCATTACAGTCTCTAAGGTAACTATGTCTAACTAAGTCAAACAGTAAAGTGCTTGTTTTACTTCTTCATGTCTGTCCTCTTGTTTTTCTTAAACTTAATGAAACGCAACACAGCCAACAAAGCACCACCTCTCAGCACAACGTCCCCCGGAAAACATCTATTCTGTGCGTTGTGTGTTTGTGTCCAGCGGTTGCTACCTGCGATTCTGCCCGAGGTCCTAAGCAATCCCAGAGGAAGTCGGTGATTACACTATACAGGGGAGGCACCTCTGGAAGCCCCAGCCATTGTTTCTTCATTTTCTTTTTCCCCTCTGCAACTCTCGTCTCTTGTGTTCCACGGCTGTGAAATAGGAAGAGGAAGGTGGAATTGTACAGTGCGGAGGCAGAGAAGACATCGCACCCCACGACGTCTCTACACAAACAATATTTGTCCGAGGAATTTCAGAAAACAGCAATCAGCACGCTTGTCCTAAACACGCCGTGCCACTGTAGGCCTCGTCAGTCGCAGGAAGGACCACTGCTCCCTGCATGCGCTAAGAAAGGATGTCCGTTATGCAACAGTGACCAAACACATTCCCAAAGTCCAAACTGGCCAAACAAAGTCAACAAAAATGTGGCATTCACATGTGTTGTTTTTCCCCCCCTTTTTCCCTGTTTTATGCATATCTTTGCCAGCCAGATAGCATCTGCGTGTTTTGGCTAAAGTTGGTGCCATTGTTTGAAGCCAGCGGGGAGTTATCTAGACACCCAAACAAGCCTGTGGCTGAAAATTCCCCAAGCACTCTAAAAGAAAGAGGGCATGAGACAATGCAGTGCTCATTAAGCTCACACCATCCATGGCATCCTTTCATGTCTTTCATACCACTTTGCAAAAAAAAAATAGATTTAATGACCGAGAGTCAGACTTGGCACCGTCTGCTCCTGTCCACTGTACTCCAGAGCTTGAATGAGCTGGAAGTGAGATGGCTTTTAGTTCTTGGCAAACAAGTGACCACTGGTAAGGTCTGCCTTACTACAGCAGCAGCTTGAAGTAAACCCCCCAAACACACACACACACACACACACACACACACACACACACACACACACACACACACACATACACGCACGCACACACATACTGTACGTCCTGACAAACTAATGAGTCATCTGGAAGTTTACAGAGCAACAACACACAGCGGAAATGCTAATGATTTGACTTTTGTTTTTGCTGTTTTTGTTGCTGCTGTTCCCAATTTGGAAGCTTAGTGACTATAAATGCACTGTCATTTGGAGAAGTTCATAGGAGTAAGTTTATGGATAGACAGATAGAGAGTGAGAGGTGGAAAAGCGAGTGCTGTTGGGTTCCCATGTGGAGTCAGAGTGGCAGGGGAGGTTGGAGGGGGTGGTGGTGGTGGTTAAGGGGGGAGGTGAGGGTGAGAATTTGGCGGGTCTTGGCCCTCCGCCTCTGGTCTCGCCTTGTCTCCCCGAGGGCTCCACGGGGCTTTTGCGGCCGTCTGAAGTGGTGACGGCTTGGCACAGATGCCAGCGTAATGCCCACGCATTCTGCTCCCTCTTCATTCATTCGCTCCTCTTTTCTTCTCTGCCCTCTTTAATCTGTCCTCCCTTTATCTCCCTCTCTCTCTCTCTTTATCCATCTTTCTCTCTCTCTCTTTATCCATCTTTCTCTCTCTCTCTCTCTCTCTCTCTCTCTCTCTCTCTCTCTCTCACTTTATCATCTCTCTCTCTCTCTCTTTCTCCCTCTCCATCTCTCTCTCTCTTTCTCTCTCTGTCCGTCTCTCTACCATCTCCGCTAGCTATTAACTCTGTATATGTTCCCAGTTTTTTATGACCCCCATCTACTTACAGCCATTTCCTCTGTCACAACTCCCCTCCTTCTGTCTTGCTTCCCTGGCAGAGTGTCAGGCTTGTTTCCCTAGCTTGGGCCTGGAAGAAAAGGGAACCCCCTACGCCCACTACACCCCTTACCCCCCCACCCCCTCTTAGTTTATGTGAAACAAGCCATGGAGTGATTGGGAAAGGCACGCACCATTGTGGGTCGCCACGGCAACGGTTAATTGCCACTTGAGTGGGTGCTGCAGACATGGCACCTCTGCCCCTCATGCACTGAGAGCCCTCTCCCACAAAGACGCCCCCCCCCCCCCCCACCCTCACATACACACACACACACACACACACACACACACACACACACACACACACACACACATCGCCACTCTCTAGTCAGTGCCCAGTATTGAGGGGGTGGCCCATCCATTTTGCTGTGAGTGGGGATTTGGGCTGAGTGTTTGTCGGTGTGTTGAGCTGCTCTTTGTGGTATCCTTCTTCCCCATTCCCCCACCCATCTGGTATAGGTTTTCTCTTCCCTTAGTTTTTAATTGGGTCGCTGCCCCATTGACAAACTAATGCCCCATACTCAAACACACCACGGCTCTTTGCTGCTTTTTGTTTTGTTGTGTGTGTTTGTGTGGGTGTCCACAGAAGAAGGAGAGTTTGTGTGTGTGTGTGTTTGTGTGTGTGTGTGTGTGTGTGTGTGTGTGTGTGTGTGTGTGTGTGTGTGTGTGTGTGTGTGTGTGTGTGTGTGTTTTTCAATTCTCTAAGTGCTCAATTTGCATGTACAATTCGCTTTTTTGTGACAAAGAAGGTTTACAGGATCGCCATCCAAAGTGAGGGCTTTTTGTAAACACACGGGCTAAAGGGTGAGGAAGCTTTCTTGGGCGTCCTGAACAGCAAGCCTGCATGGTTCCATGAACCAAAACAGAGGACCTTTTTACCCCCCTCTCCACCCCCCGCCCCCCTCACTCTCTCACACACACACACACACACACACACACACACACACACATCCACACACTGGACCCCAGTGCTGCCCTCATTAACCTCGATATGGCCCCCAAATGTTTTCTTTTCTGTCCCAGTATCATAGCCCTTGACATATGGAGAGCCAAAATCAGAGGTCATGCCCTTTCTACTTAACCTCCATAAATGACAACACATAACTCTGCCTGCTGTGCATCTCAGAGCCTGTGGCCAATAGTGTCTTTATAGGCTCGCATGGCAGCCTGCTGTGACATTCGTGATCAACAACAAACCCTTATGGCTTTTAATGAGGTATCCTCAGATGCCCTTTGACACTTCAATGCTAACCGCAATAATAACCGATCCCCTTCTAGAGCTTTCTAAGTCAGAGAGACATTCCTCGAAATGATGACCTACTGAGCACCACCAGAGCAGGGGCGTGCCTGTCTGTCTTCAAAAAACTCTTGAAGACCCAGCTCTTCAGAGAACACCTCCTGTCGTAGCACTACCACACTCTAAAGACCCTCTAGCGATATTTTCTTCTAAGACTCCTTCTAAGCTTAATTGTTAATCCTCTCTTGTAAGTCACTTTGGATAAAAGCGTCTGCTAAATGCATAAATGTAAAATTATTAAATGGAGTCTTTTATGTGGAAATGTGTGGCTGGACTGTGTGTTTAAGGGTCACTTTCTATCCCCCCCCCCTCTCCAATGCAGGTGAATGGAGGTAGTAAGGCGGAGAAGGCCAACCTGCAGCCAGGTGACATCATCCTGGAGATCAACGGCGAGGGCACTGGGGACATGCTGAACGTGGAAGCCCAGAACAAGATCAAGAACTCTCAGAATCAGCTGCAGCTGCTGGTGGAAAGGTAAACAAGGCCAGACAGACAGTGGCTACAAGCAGGTGATGAGGATACGGATACCACGGATGTGGTACACTAGATATAAAAAAAAAAGTTTAGTCAGGGGCCATTATTTCCATGAATCCTATACAGCGGATGCTTACCAGAGAAAACTATAATTTTCCTTTGGAAGGTTTGCATCAGGCCTGATAAACAAGGCTAAAGGATTAGACAGACAAATGTGCTAAAAATATGCTACTGAGGGTTCTCAAAATAATCTTAAAATGTTTTTAAATGCTGGTCTGTGAGTCATACTTGTCTGTTTTTGTGCATACCAATGCACCAATGATTTGAAGCTCTCAGAGTGCACCCTGGCGTCTCTTCTCTTCTCTTCTCTTCTGCTTCTTTCGTTCTTCGTTCCTCTGGTTGTTTGCTGGGTCATCTCTGAGCGAGCGCTCTCTCTTCCTGTGTCATTGCACTGTCTGTGTCTGCTGTCTGCTTGTTCCTTTTTTCACTCCCCCCTCCCCCCCTCTCCCTTCCTCCTGTTTGCAGACCCCGGGTGTCTGACAGTAATGGTGACACAAAGACACTTCACACCCCTTTTTGAGTTACTGTAGTATCCTCCATCCCTCCTTTCACTCTGTGTATATCTCCACCTCTTCTCCTGTTCACTCTCTTTCCTCTCTCTCTTTCATCTTTGTAGTCACATCCTCATCTCTCTTCATTTCCATTCTTTTTGCCCTCCTGTCTTTTGTTTGTTGATTTGTTCTGTGTCTGTTAGCACTTTGCAGCTCCCTTAAAATTACTCTTGTGACTCACTCAGTCACTCAGTCTCTGTTTGACAGGACTGCCCACGTAGAGCACACTTTGTTTCCCATAATCCTACCCACCGCTGTTTAGCTCTGATTTACTTTGTGGGTCTCCCCCCTTTGATAACATGTTTCGATACCAGGGCACCGTCTTAATTAAAGGTCCACTCGCTTCTTTATTAGTTGACGAGGAATGATAAACACTCCTCTCTTGTGCAATTACTCTTCGCTTTCGAAATAAATGGCATGTAACAAACAAACCCCTGTTGAACCCACACAGCATGTGGCGCACACACACACACACACACACACACACACACACACACACACAGACAAGCTCAAAGGTGCATGCATGCACACATTCATACACATTTAAGGCATGAACTGTATACACGATTTGCCACCCATGCCGATAGATATAGACATACACCACATTCACGTTTATGCATTGCATACACAACCATAAACCGCCCCCCCGCACACACACACACACACACACACACACACACACACACACACACACACACACACACACACACACACACACACACACACACACACACACACACACACACACACACACACACACACACACACACATCCTCCCTGCCTGCTCCAGGTCCATGTGAGTGGATTTTTCCTTTCTGACCTCATGTCTCTCTCCAGGCCAGAAACAACACAGCGACTCCCCTGCACAGACAATGGCACTCTGTAGAACTTCCAGCTGCCCTCCTCAAACACACAAGCTGTGTGTGTGTGTGTGTGTGTGTGTGTGTGTGTGTGTGTGTGTGTGTGTGTGTGTGTGTGTGTGTGTGTGTTTTTATAGGATGTTCTCAATTCCACTCTTATCAGAATGTCCTCACGTAATATGAACTTGTGACATGAAAACCTTAGCTATATTTTGGTTCACCCGTCCTAATTTCAGACACACACACATACTTCTAGTATAAACCCTTGTCAGATAATCACTGACACCTTAGTAGTGCTGGGACTGATGGAAATTGGTAAATCCCCGTCAATAATGCTTGTGTGTCCGCTATACCTGCACAGAAAATACTGTAGGCTAACCCATGAACACGACAGGAAACTGCCCAAAGAGAAAGAGACCGGATATTTTTGAGCCGGTTGCTGTTGCAGTTGCGTGAGAGATTCCTAGTCGTTACGCTAATGTCCATCACCACTGTGAAGCTACGATGTCCCACCTTCCTCCCAAATGACCTCTCGGCCACTCCACTCCGCACCTCTGCTAAGTGGTCTGCTGATCTGTGAATCTCCTGCTTTCTCTTTTGCATGTCATGTTAGGTGAAAACAAACTGGTCTCTTGGGAGTCTCCTCCAGCTGCTGTGGAGGTGCTTTGATGTTGCCCAGCCATGTGGTTTGCAGCACTCTTAACTGAGAGGCCCCTTGCACATGTGGCCCCTCGCTGGCATTGTGGGAATGTTGCATTTTGAGCCGAGAAGACAAGGACTTAGGGGATGATGTGTGTGTGTGTGTGTGTGTGTGTGTGTGTGTGTGTGTGTGTGTGTGTGTGTGTGTGTGTGTGTGTATGGGTGATTTGAAGCTTGTTCTCGCTCCTCGTGTTACCTCACGGAAGGAGATTATCACAGATGTGTCATGGTGATGTTAGGATGCTGTATGTTACAGTCGATTAGGTGAGGCTTTTTCTGCCCTCAAACTCCATACAGGCCCAATTTCTCACACACTTATTTATTGAATGACAAGATCAATGTCATTAATTATGTTGACTCCCTGACTTGCCTTGTAAATGATTCAGGTTCCATTGGAAGGTCAACTCTGTCACAATGCGATTTCTCATTCATTCATTTGCAGTCCAGGCATCTGTTTGCCAAAAGCCCATTTTTCCCATTTCGCACTGCCAACTAACTAATAAGTTGCAACTAAGTTAGCAACTGCTTTTGGGAAACGGACGCCAGGTTCATTGTCTGTGATATATATGGTACTCTTTATTGTTTCATATCCAGCCCTCGTTTGTCTATGGCCAGGCTGGCTTTACAAACTGCAGTGCAGAAGGGATCTTTTTTTGGCTCTCCCTCTTTGTGTTGTCTATCCTCTTGACACCCCCCCTCCTCCCCCCATTAGATAATGAATGCTTTCCAAGGGAAAACCAGAGTGCCGTGTCCCTTTCTGTGAAAAAGAGGTTTAATAGATTTATAACCTCATCATGGGTTATTAAAGATGTTGTTGCTGTGTCTCTTTTTCCTGCCCCCCACCCCCCCAGCACCCTCAGCGCCACCACCCTTGGGCGACATAGTCATGGGTGGTGGGCATGTCAGTGCTTGGCGCTCGGCTCCGCTGCACCCATTGGCATTAAGTTGGCACCAGCCCACTTCTGGGACTTTAGCCACTTTGTTCACAGGGTGTGTTTTTGCGGCTTTGAGTCTGGTTTTATGTGGATGATCTACATGTCTTCGGCTCGCTTTCATCAATAACAGAGATGACTGATGGGGATGAGAGTGGCAGAACCAGGCGGGCTCACTTTTAACAAAGATTATTTGTAAAGGTCCTCAAGATCAAGGTGCCAGTGAAGGGAATTATTTGCACTGTCATGTATAAATGTATGGTAAAATACAGTGTTTGAGCACAATGTTGTTTCAGGGTTGAATTCTGCTTTAAAGTAGCCTATTATTTTAGGGTTCTTTTAAACTCCTGAAGTAGCCCATTCTCTCCCTTACATAAAACTAGTAGTCAAAAAATAATAATTTAAGAGAAGTCTAATGTCTCCCCACACTAAAATATAAGCTGAATAAATAGGCCTACCAATACATAAATTAATATTTTAACTAAAATATGTTATGTTATTCTTCTATTAAATAGGCCAATCAGAGAGGGGCTTTGTGTGGTTTACATTGTAGCCTATGTGGCTACTGTTCTGAAGCAGACTCGTTAGCATAATGTGACATCAAAACGAAGTTTGTTTTGGTACACTGGTATGCCTTTCACTTCACACAAGGCTACTTGATAACATGGATTACTTCAGTGATTTTGATTAAGGTAAGATTGCAAAATCATTCAGCTTTAATGTGTTCAGTAGGTTGCTGACCATACTAGCTAGATTGAGCTTTGTCTGTTGTAAGTTTACCTTGCTAGTGTTGTGTGCTAACATCGTCAAAGCTGTCCCTGCAGCCAGTAACGTCATGTGCACCGTTAGCTGTCAGCTGCCGTACTTTACAAGTTCATGTGAACAGTGTTGTTCATCAGGCCTTTCTGACTTTTCAAACAATTTACTCACAATTTTTAATTACGATTGCCCTGCATTACTAAATCAGAACATGAATCAGCTGAAAGTATCTTTGACTAGTTTCAGGCTACATGAAAAGCAAGCCTGAGTTGCAGCAGCTAACTAGTAAACAGTGTAAACAGTCAGTCAGTGCGTGCCCTTTCTGGTAGAGCCAGCGCAGGCAATGAGCGCAGCGCGCCTGTTGTAAATGCGGACAGAGGGGAGCCCGGGAGAAAAAAAAATTCTATCGAAAGTTCTATCGAGCGCATTTTCTATTGCTATCGAGTACGTGTCTATCGCGATTCATATCGCTATCGTTTTATCGCCCATCGGACCATCATTACTACCTTCAGGCATTGCCCTCAAAAATGTGTCTGGCTCCTTGTAGTTTGTGCTCAGTGTAACTTGTAGCTTAGCATGCCATTGACTCCTTCACTAATTTAGGGTTTGTTTTCCCCCACATGGGGGACACGAGGTGCTGATTTTATGGGCGTGCCCGGACTTGCCGTCTGTATCTATGGAAATGCCCATGACCAGGCAGTACCGCTTGGGTGGAGTGAATGAGTAAATGAGGCAAAAATATTAAATAAATTATAGTTTTATTAATAATTTCATTGATTGCAGCTGCAAGGTAAAATAGTTTAGTTAAGTCACAGTCAGTTATTTTGGCCGAGTACAGAGCTGGCCGAGTAGTAATCCAGCTGCGTTACCACCTGTACAGAACAGGAAGCGGCGACGATCCCACTGAAGGTTGGCGTAGCAGCTAGCTAGCGGCGACGATCCCACTGAAGCAGGGACGATCCCACTGAAGGTTAGCGTAGCCGCTAGCTAGTGGCGACGATCCCACTGAAGCAGCTAGAAGTGGCGACGATCCCACTGAAGGTTGGCGTAGCAGCTAGCTTCAGTGGGATCGTCGCCGCTTCCTGTGCTGTTCACTGGTGGTGGTAACGCGGCTGGATTAATTACTACTCAGCCAAAATAATTGACTGTGACTTAACTAAACTATTTTACCTTGCAGCTGCAATCAATGAAATTATTAATAAAACTGTAATTTATTTAATATTATTGCTTCATTTATTCATTGCCAACCACTCCACCCAAGCGGTACTGACTGGTCAAAGGCATTTCCATACTTGTGACACACATAAGATGCCCGCTGGCACTGACCTCGGATGAGGCAAGTTTCATTCAATAATTCGGGACTTCATTCAATATATTCGGGGTTTCATTCAATATATTCGGGACTTCATTCAATATATTCGGAGTTTCATTCAATATATTCGGGACTTCATTCAATACATTCGGGACTTCATTCATTATATTCAGATTTTCATTCAATATATTCGGGACTTCATTCAATATATTCAGAGTTTCATTCAATATATTCAGACTTTCATTCAATATATTCGGGACTTCACTCAATATATTTGAGACTTCATTTAATATATTCGGAGTTTCATTCCATATATTCAAGGTTTTCTTTCATTCAATATATTCGGAGTTTCATTCAATATATTCGGGACTTCATTCAATATATTCAAGGTTTTCTTTCATTCAATATATTCGGAGTTTCATTCAATATATTCAGGACTTCATTCAATATATTCAAGGTTTTTTTCCTGAACGGCTTGCCATAGTGCTCATATATAACTACATACACACAAGCACACATGCGCACGGGTACACACACACACACACACACACACACACACATACATACTGTACACACAAGCACACATGCGCACGGGTACACACACACACACACACACACACACACACACACATACACACACACTCTTATACTTGTACACAAAAGCAAACTCACTCATGCAGACACACATTTATAACATGAGAGAGATACAAACAAGTTGACAAGCATGTAAAAGCCCTCAGAGTCAAGGTGCCAGTGGAAAGAGGGGGAATTAGTCTCACAAAACCTCATTCCTCATTGCCTGTTGTCCTTCCCAACCTGTGATGTAAAAAGGGCCATTTGCGAGACTAATTTGTCCTGATCCGCCCAATTACTGTTAAAACCTCAACAGCTGCAGGTGGCAGTGGATAGCCGTGGGACTGCATTACTAGCCATGCATAGCTGCACCATGTACTCTCACCAGACCATGTAGTCTCTGCGTAGAATATATGACAACATGACAAATACATTTCCACTGAACCATTTTCATCACAAAAGCTTAAGCAAGCCCATTCTTTAAAAAAAATAAATAAATACCGCCAAGATAAGGCTTGGAGCTGGACAAGTCTGAGAAGGATTTTTATAACCTTAACACTTTGCCAAAGGATGTGAAGAGGGCCTCAAGGCTTTTTTTTTCTTTTGGAGACAAGACAACCTGTTCTGTGTAGGTTGCATCTGTCTTCCTTATTCCATGGGTGCCATAAATAGTCAGGTGGACCTGTGACTGGTTCCCAGGTGGGACAGGACAGGTAGTGCTGCACGTGCATTGCATTCCATTCGGGCCGAGAGATGCCTGGGAGGCAGGCTTTAAATTGCACAGGTAACAGTGCTGAGCATGCTTTGCTAGTGAGAGTGTAGATTGCTTATGAGCTCTTTTGATTTATGCATGTTTTCCGTGCTGCACCAAGCAACGGTGAGGTGATTGGTTTCACTGCCTGAGGGATTTAGGTTTTGTTTTTTTGGACATTATTCTCTCGCAATTCACGCTGATGTTCATCAGTGCCATAGATTATATCAGGGATAATAAGCTGAGCTTGAAAGGGTCAGAAAGTCACATTTTTAACCTTAAACTTGACCCTGTGAGCTCATGCGTATGTCTGGTAGCTGCTGTTTGTTTTGGCCTTCTTTTTGTTCGAGTTAGCATATTCACATTGAGACTCAGCAACAGAGCCTCAGCACATCCAACACTATTTTTAACTTTCCGGACAAAAAAAAAAAAAAAGCCAAGGCGTGTTTGGTTCCAGCGGTTGCTCACTTCTCTGGGCCGTTTCTGCGACACTAAACTCTGCAGCTTGCTTCTGGTGGGTCTCACCAAAGGAATGCGTTTTTGAATGTATGTATTTTACAGTCCCTCCGTCCACAAATCAACAGCCTCTCTTATTCTGACACTCCATATAATGTTTGTCTTAGGATTTGCTCAGGTCATTATTTGTGACCATTGCCGAGGGATCGCGTTTAACCTCCAGCTGGTTTCCAGCAGGGGACCCAACTCTGGCTCTGTGAGGAGACTTTGAAAGTCTTCTACGGACCCTGCTGGAGGTGTCTTTCCAGACCATTTAGCTTCGGCATCCAGGACCTTCCTATAAGGCCCATTAGCTGGCCATCCACACTGGAATTTGTCCCTCCAGAAAGCCAGCCCATGCATTTACCGCACTGAGGCTTTCCTACGGCAGAGAACCCGGGTCTGGGTCTGTTATTGCTGGCACCGTGTGCCTCCATTTTTCCCCTCCCTTCCCCAGAAGAAATGGGTTCAGTAAAATGTCTCATTAAAATAAGCCAAGATGAAGCTGGAGAGACACTTTGAGCCTTTCCCGCACTCGCACTCGCTCGGAATCTGTTTGAAGTGGGCCAGTTGGTTGAAATATGTGCGTCGGTTCCCAGTGCGCAGCTATTTTTCCCCTCATTGTTCCCGAATTCTTGAATCGAAAAAGCTGTTCTTTCTGATACTTCTCTTCCTGTCGCTCGCTGGAGCCGTTCAAGTAAACACACTAAACCCATCATGTCAGAAGTCCTTTGGGAATAATAGTTGAACAGGAATATAAGAACATCACTTTCCATCAGTGGACAGAACATCAGTATCCCCCCCCCCCCACACACACACACACACATATGTTTTACTGGTAGTCTCTTGCTCTCACTCCCACACAAAATGCAGCCCTGTGGTTTGCTGAAATCCCTCCAGGTATACTGGCAGCCCAAATCACTCACTCACTGGCTCACTCGCTGAATCGGACCCTTGTGAAGGATTCCTGCCTTGGTCAAAACCAAGGACTTTTTGTGCTCCTAACATTGAGTAATTCAAGACAAGAACGTTTTACAGCCTCATGCGCACCCTTAAGATGTCAAGATGTGTTGCTCTGGGGAAAGCTTTGACATGTTGTCTGAGTCTTTTCTGTGTCATCTTTTGTGCAGGTTTCATGCACGACCAGTTGAATGTGAATTTCATAGCTCCACTCCTATTTCCATCTGCCTTCTGGCATGGTATCCTCTGTCATGTTTATACTTTAAAACCGTGCTACAGTGAAAAGGGAAGCAGTTGGTAATTAAAACCAAGTTTCCAAGTTTCCCCTCACGACCGTGCCATAATGACTCTGCGCCATGTTTTATTCCTCAGGCCTGATCCTCCCACCCCTGGACAAACCAATGGCATCACCACTCCAGACCAACTGCACGGACGCTTCCAGGTTAGTGTTATATAAGAATGCTTAGCTGTTCTTTTAATATCGTGTCTGTGCACTGAGGTTAACTTGTAGACACAATTTTTTTAGTAGTCTTATCAAGTCCTGTATCTGGGTGCTGCCACCATTTCCTGTAATCGATGTAGTGTTTTTGAGTTTTGAAGAAAGGGAGACAAACACAACTAAGGAAGGCATACTGTACACAATTTCTGCACCATCTTTACAGTGGTAAACAATACACTTCATCCTCCTTTCTCTCCTCCTTCCCCGTCACTCACATTGACCTCAAACCGCGAACTATTAGATATCAGCTGAATGACAAAAAAAGCAGTTTACAGTTAATCGAGTATTGTGGCGTGGCCTTAGCTTGACATAACTAGTTTATTTTTACATTACTGATTATTCTTCATGGACATTACAAGATTTTGCAACTTGGTTTGCTTTAGAGCATCCAATAGAAGAATAGGAGGTGATGCTTCTTCATCGCATACTTGTGAAGATAAGAGTTGCACCAAATGATGTGCATAGTTGTGTGAAGATTCTGGCAGTAAGGCAATCCGGCGCGTTTTAAACTCTGATATTATAACTCCCCAGCTCGGCGTTACATGTCCTGAAGGAGCCATATCACACATCTCTTGTTTCACTGTGTCTGTGTCACACGGACATCTATTGGCTCACGCCTCTCTGCTCTCTTCCGTCCTCTGGGCATCTCCCTGCGAGCTGCTTCTCATTACACAGGAATGGCGCTATCTATTTATCTAAGATTTATTGAAGGTCAAGAGGAGTAGAAAGGAGATAGTCTAGAACATTCTTTTTTCTCCTTCTCCCTCATTTGTCGTTGTTCCAGCCATAATTCTGTGACAGTGAGGAACGGGAGAGGCATTGAGACATGCTGTAAATCACAAGGAAGTTCCTGCATTTTATCGTCCAGAAAGACAGCGGCTGTTGGATCCGCTGTCCTGCAGCAGAGCGAATCCTGGCAGCACATGTTTGAGTAGAATGTTCTTGGGCAATGTATCACCCTCCGCTCTGACCGACCTCCATGTTGGTGATTGGGCTTGTGGTGGTTTTAGGCCAAGTGCAGTACACGCTCCTACAACTGTTAACACATCAGGGGCCGTATTCACAAGGAATCTTGGGGCTAAAAGTAGAAGGTGAATTTATTAGAAACTCCTAATGGGCGTGTCAGTCGTAAATTTTGGGCTCCCAATTTTGTTTTTGACCAAGATATACTGTAGGAATGCCTCAAATATCACCCAACTGATGCTCATTAGAAGGATGGCACAAAATACAACACACAAAGTGTGTGTGTGTGTGTGTGTGTGTGTGTGTGTGTGTGTGTGTGTGTGTGTGTGTGTGTGTGTGTGTGTGTGTTACAATGTGCTTGTGTCCTTTTTGACTATGTATGACTCAATGTTATTGATCGGTATCGATATTTAAGTTCGGCTCTTTCTCTTTGTGTTCCCAGGAGGCAGTTCAGGTGAGCAGGGACGAGAATCAGAACTACAGAGAGTACACCATCTCCAGCCCTGCGTCCATCTCTCCTGGCCCCTACACGCCCGAGCCCCCTGCAAGTCCCGACAGGAAGACCGAAAGGATCACCCCAACCAACAATAAGAGGTAGCCCACCTCTCACTTACGCCTGCTCAAGTTCCTTCAGCTACCTAGTGCTTTTGAGCTGAGGTTGTTTTGTTTTGTTTTGTTTTGTTTTTTTGTTGTTGGTAGTAGGTCACCAATAGAACTAAAGTTTCAAGCTCAAGTTGAAGAGCTCAAGTTTCTGGTGCACCTGCATTTTCATTAATACCAACACTTTCTCAGCTTAGTCTTTGTGGTATTGACTAAAGGCACAGGATTGATAATGCCCCTCCATTAAGCTCATTTAGAGATTTTCCTTGGTTTAATGTCTCTGACTGCTTACTCAAGGCATGTCAACTGTCAAAAAAATGGGAAGTACCGCAGTTGGCTTTACTTTAGTCAGACTTGACTTGGAAATGCTTTCATGTCATCCTTCATCACCTCAGCTCTGAAGAACACGTCCATGAACTGTTGGGATTCGGAATCTTTGCCATCAGGAGTGTTAGTTGAACTGTTGGAGTCTTTAGCGGTGCAATTACGAGATTTAGCAGCGTCTCATAATGAAGACCGAGGCCCGGTTGGAGGGAAATGGAATCTATTAATGGAAGCAATAAAGTGGGTCGGATCAGCGGCTTGTCAATATCCCCCTGGATTGTTTCTGCATTGCTGTGCAGCTGTTAAAACAGGGCAAACACATTTCAGGAGAACTTCCTTGCCAAAGATAATGTTATGAGAAAAAAAAAGCCCAACACCAAACCCTTTACTATATGGAGCTCTTGGGCTAGGTACTACTGGGATACTTTAAGCTGATCAAAAAAGAGTCACTTTGCTTTGGCAGCTCCTACCACTTCTGAGGAGATGGAGGTTATGAAGTGTCAGTCACCGATATGATTGCCGTGAGGTCTGATTTGTTATTGTGACACACCAGAAGACTCTGACCCGCAGCCCTCAAAATAACAGACGGGGGAAAGGGGCCAATGGAAGCCCGGAAGCACTTAAGGACTCCTCCGAGTTTAATATGGAGGTGCGGAGCGAACAGACAGCAGCACATTAACAGGCGAGAGTAAGGGGAGCCTGGGGGACACTTAAAGGGGCACAAAGGATGTGCGTTGGATTTCGTATCCCTCTCCTTGTCTCCTTTCTGTAGACGAAAGGGCGAAGGCGTCGGAACAGAGCTCTGCCTGTCCTGTCGAGTCCTCTGCTAATTGAGAAGGTCACAGTTCAGACTGCAGGAGAATGGACGCCCTGTGTGTGTGTCTGTCTGTCTGTCTGTCTCCTTTTCGGTCTGTCCCTGCCTGTCACTCCAGCATCTCTGATCTTCCCTCAGTTCAGAGCACTGATAGACTTTTGAAAGCTTTTGAGAGACATTCCAGGTGTCAAAGCTGATTGGCTTGATTTTTTGAAGTTTTGTCGGGTCCCTCTCAACTCTGGTCTTTTTAATGAGTTTTTTTTCCCCCCCAGATTTTTGAGTGGGATTTACGAGTAGTCAATCACAGCAGTGCAAACACAAAACGTTTACCATCTGACACGCAATGCTGGGTCAATAACAGTTCATTGGCTCGACAAGCCAAAACGATGGAATTGGAGAAAACATTTCTCCGATAGCCAGTGTTTTTCCAGTGTCATTTTGATTTCCAACTCGTCGGTAATGTCCAAGTCAGCAGTTTTGCACCTAATCCTTTCTCCCTTCCTTTCTCCCTCTTCTGTAGCCTGCAGCTGCGGTCGTGGTCCCCGGAGGAGAAAAATCCCAATCATGGACTCTCCAGGCCTCGCTCCCAGGTAAGAGCGCTCTTGAAAGTCATGAAAAGCAAATGTGTGGGTTTCAACTACTGTATGCATGCAGTATGAACAGGACCTGAGAAAGAGTTTCTTCCATTTGGAATCCCCCCCCTCCCCTTCATTAGAAGGCAAGAATGGAAAAATTGGTAGATGAGAGAGCCATTTCCTGACATGAAATAGTTTCTTAACCGATGAATGTTTGAACATAACTTTACAGTCACTTGGATCATTTATTTGTTTTCTGTGGTGTATTTACATTGACATGTCAATTACTAGTGTTATCTTAGTAGATTCTCAGGATTTCTGCCCTGAAGTAGCCCCTTTTCCCAGCTTGGTGCTTTCATGGGAAGTGGCTAAATTTGGTGCCCATGCTGAGAAGTTTTGATATTTTCTTTTCAGGTGGCATTCGTAAACTTTAAAGGTCACGTTTGCTATCAGGTTTGGAAGTGGTTTACTTAAAGATCGCTGAGAGGAAGAGATTTAATGACTCATGTAGGGGGGAAAAAACAATAGATGTGACCTTTCAACATTTTGTTGGGCTTGTTAGTGCAATCTGCATCCACTTTGACGTGTTCAAGAGTAAAGTAGGCGTTTGGAGGTAATCTTCATTTTGTTCCCCTGCATTCGCCATGCTCATTTAGTGTTCCAGAAACAAAAAGAGGGGTTCTGAATGAAGCCTCTGGAAGCAGTTCAGTGAGCGAAAGTTTTTTTTTTTTTTTCCTTTCCTGTGGGAAAATCATTGTGAGTTATTTAAGCTATGTGGTACTGCTGGATACCGAGGCGGGCCGTCATATCTCCGAGACTGTTATAAGGCAGGGCTCTGACGGAATAGGAAAAAACATGCGAGCCCTTTGATGCCTCAAGGATCCATAATGACATTCCAGTCATTTTGTAGGCTCTGTGAACATGTCAGGGGATGTTACGTAAACACGGCCTCTGTAACCTGCGTATCAGCTCCTGTCCCCATGCATTTATTTGGAGCCTCGGAGGAATCAGCAGTCATTTTGGATCAGTCCAAACCAGTATTTATACTTTCTGCTGTTCTTATTGCACCAAAAGTGGTTTGTTCAATTGGTCTCGGTTCATGTTGTTGAAGACTGTTCATTGCTAACAGATGTGTCTTATCACTCGCTGTGGCCAAGGCCTTCATCTCTCCTTTGGTTTTGTAAGAGAAGGCACAGAGGGCAAGAGGTTAGTAGATGGCAAGCCCTTTTGAAATCTTACCCGGATACGGTCACTTTTGTGACACCTCACGTCTGACCGATTTGTAGCCAGAGTTGACCTTTGCCCCTTGCCCGTTGCCAGCGTGCCGTCCTGAGTCATGGATGTTGAAGGATCACCAGTCAATGTACCAGAGTACCAAGTACCAGAGTACTCAACACCCAGCTAGCTTTTCCTTTTATGTCGATTTTGAGTTCTTGTCCATCAACATGCTTGTGTTTTCTTTTTTTTCTTTTTTTTTTCGCCGCCAGTTCTCGGTTGGATGCCCCCTGACGCCACATGGGAAAATATGCCACTGTCAAACAGAAAGCCGCTCCAGGAATGGAATTCTGCATTATCCCTTTCCCCCAGAACATTAAATTACTGCTGTTATTCCCGCTGTCATTTCCAGAAATTGAGAGGGCTTCGAACTGCCCTGAACGGAATGAAATGTTGTTTTGGGGTCAGCGAATGAGGCGGTTGGAGACTGAGAGAGGGGAATGAGAACCCTCAACTGCCGTTGTCGTGTCCTTATAAATCTAACACTGATTAGGAGCGAAGTTTACAGACAGGTCAGTGCTGATTCGCCGCAGAGCAGAGCCGTCTGGTTCCTCCTGGCCCAGCCACGGTTAGGTTGGTTTGGGGGGAAAAGTTAGACACGCGATCCTTTGAAGGTGGCTGTCTTCAACTGGCCAGACAGTTGTGAGTGTGGCCGTCATTAAGTGCTTGTCTGGTTCATCAGAGGATCTTTCCTTTTCTTTTCTTTTTTTTTTACCCTTTCCTTTCCTTTTTTTTTTATCAGCCGTCTTTGAGGAATGCGGAATGTTACATGCTCGTCCGTCATGCGTGCCTGTTTGCGCTGACCTTACGTGTTTGTGGTGTTTGTGGAGTTAAGAAGGCCAGGGGGCTCAAGACCTCCTGCTCAGGACTTTG
>JAODXP020000019.1:36364119-36374119 GCA_027497455.2 Sardinella longiceps | reverse complement strand
AAGTTGTTTTCAGCTCATTTCTGTTTATGTAACACTGTCTACTGCCTGTGTGTGTTGCCTTTTACCCAGTAACGATATTTCTCTCAAGCTTTCTCCACTCTCTTCTCCATCTTTGTGTGGCTCTCTCTTTTTCCCTTGGTCTGTCATCAACACTTCCAGCTTTTTTTTTTATCTCCCTTCCTCACTGTCTCCATCTTTGTTTGACGTTTGTCTCTCTCTCTCTCTCTCTCTCTCTCTCTCTCTCTCTCTCTCTCTCTCTCTCTCTCTGTGTGTCTCTGTGTGTGTGTGTGTGTGTGTGTGTGTGTGTGTGTGTGTGTTGTCTTTCCCCCTCTTTCTCAGACTGGGTGGGGCTGTCTTTGGATGGGATGGGGCACACATGTGCGCACTCTGTGTCTGTGTGGACAGTAGGATCAGGGCACTCTCTCTCTCTCTCTCTCTCTCTCTCTCTCTCTCTCTCTCTCTCTCTCTCTCTCTCCCTCTCTCTCTCTGTGTGTGTGTTGGTGGGGGTGTGGTGCTTTGGAGCAGTGAGCTGCGGTTGCTGCCTCGGAACAGAACTGGAGGCTTGGCATGCAGCGTTCTATCAATTGCTGTTTTTCAGCTCCACTCGCTGAAAACATTTCTTTTTCTTTCCTTACTTCTTTCTCTTTCTCTTTCTTGCTCTCCTTTCTGTGTCTCTGTCTCTCTCTGGGAATTGCTCACTGTTTTTAGCAGCAAAGCACAGAAAAGAGGGATCAAGATAACTGGAAAGTGTTGTTCCAGAGAGTTGTTCTCAAACCTCCACCGTTTCATCTGACTTCGTACTGAATTCTTTCTTTTCTTCCCTAAGCTGATTCCTCATCTCCATCTCTCTCTCTTTTCTTCTGTTCCCTTTTTTCTCTCCTCACTCCCTCAGCCTCGTTCTCTGCTCTTGCTTCAGTCTCTGTCTCAGGCAAGCAAACAGATACCCCTTTTCCACTGGTGCACACATCGAGAGAGCACACACTGCTGCTGTGCCGAGTGAGTGTTGCCGGTTGTGGGAGCCGCGGGGGCTGTTACCTGTTTGAGTTGGCAGTAGCGGCGAGCCGGTCTGTCTGACTTGTCTGCCCATGGGCACGCTAACCTGCTGGCCTGCGTCTCTGCAGCTCCACTGCTGGAGGTCCTGGAGCCGCCCCAAATCACATGTGTCAGAGCCAGCGCAGATGAGCCAGGCTGAGACTACCAAGCAAGGGGGGGCTTCATAAAAAAAAACAGAATACTGGTTGATTGACCAATCCGATTGCTGCTTTCACCACCCGCGCACAAGTCGGATAACTTGGCCTCTCTCGGACGATGGAGCTCTTCAAGTAAAGGGCCTGTGCCTACACCGTCATGGAGGCTCTTAGTCACGGGGGCCTGCCTGGCAGGTTTTTTACAGGGGATAGTTTTGGCTGGAAAACGATATGACCCCCCATTTTTTATGATTTTTGGTGCGGTTTTGCAAAATAACCCTGAGTGGGATGTCGACATTCCTCGAGTTGTCACACATGCTGTGAGGGAGGCTGCCTTGAACACTTTTTCTATTTTTTTTATTTCAAAACTACCAACTCAGGATTTGGCTCGCCTTCTGCTTGCTCCACAGTTGCCATGGTAGTTATTTTTATTGTTTTGGCTGTTGTTTTGCATTATTTTTTACTATTCCATATTTGTGGCCATAGAAAATGTTTCATTCTTCAACTCCTTAAAAAAAGAAAATAGCCCTCTTTCCTGTTAATTCACTCTTAACTGAGCACCTACTAAGAGCATTTGACTTCACATTCAATTTAATGCCTCTTTGGTCACCTGTTTGGGGCAAAGCAAGTCATTAGTGTACTTAAAAGTCTATCGGTATGTCATAAATCTGCAGTTATGCAGTCATGTGGACCGCCACAGGACCAGCTCCTGATCTCTCTAGAACACACCGAGGGGTTGAGTTGAGCTGAGCTGGGGTGGGGAGTGTGTGTGTGTGTGTGTGTGTGTGTGTGTGTGTGTGTGTGTGTGTGTGTGTGTGTGTGTGTGTGGGGGGTGGGGGGTGCACAGCGAGGGGTTGAGCTGAGCTGGGGTGGGGAGTGTGTGTGTGTGTGTATATGTTGGGGTGGTGAGTGTGTGTGTGTGGGGGGGTTGTTGGGGTAGAGGAACGCAGGCCAGGTTCAGCCAAGTTCACCGTCAAACAGGAGCAGGAGTTGGGGCTTTTCCCCCCCTAGTGAGAGTGTGTGTGGGAACAGGTGCATCCGCTTTTCTCATCTCCTCTGTGTGCCCAGTTTGACATCGAGAGGGCCACTTAGCGGCCACATCAACGGATCTGCCAAGGGGCAGAAGAAACAGCGAGTGCAAGATGAATTAAGGGAGTTCGAGAGAGGGAGAGTATAGACAACTGGAAACGGAGGGAGTGAGAGATATAGAGGAACATAAAGAGAGGGAGAAAGGAGCAAGAACAGGGAGCGAAAAGTGAGAACGACCAGGTGGCTCCTATCAGTACAGATTTATATTGCCTTCTATAATTACCCCATAAAGCTGAAATACAATCAGAGTCAACAAGGGTTTAGTTCAGCTCCAAGAGATCATGATCTTACACACACACTTTTGTAAATGTTTGTGCTCTCTCTCTCTCTCTCTCTCTCTCTCTCTCTCTCTCTCTCTCTCTCTCTCTCTCTCTCTCTCTCTCCATCTGTCTGTGTGTGTGTACATTTGAGGCTTGAAGCCACCATCTACAGTCGGGTAAGAAGAAGAGATATTGTTCTCCTCTTACTGACCTATCCTATGTCAGTTGTACCGTTGTACCTCCTAGCTGATCTGTCCCAACGTCTCCATGCCAATTACAGACATACAGTATACAGTGTGTTAAAGTAACCCCCTCACCCCCATCATGACATCATCAGTCTTGTCTCTCGTCCTCTCGTCTTTCCCAGCCGAAGTTGTTTTTTGCCCCGTCATGACCGTCCTGTTTCGAGGGGGAATTTTTATGTGTGGCATATAAATTGGTGCGTAGTGCTGGCCGTAAATTTAATGCATGATGAAGTTCACCTATTTAACAAAGGCCTAACGAAGAGCAGATGTTTAATGAGCCCAGTTGCTTGGTGGGGTGGGAGGTTTAATGAAGGAGCAGAAATGTGTTACTCATACTGGAGCTCCCACTCTGGGTAAATAAACTACAGGCCTGGCTGCCGGTGGCTCCGGCCGAGGCCGAGCTTTGATGGGAGCCCACCACATACCACACACACACACACACATGCACACACACACACGCACATGCGCGCACACACACACACACACACACACACACACACACACACACTTACTTATTCACTCACACACACACACACACACACACACACACACACACACACACACACACACACACACACACACACACACACACACACACACACACACACACACACACAGTCCCTTGCTAATTCACTCTCACACACACCACACACACACCCTTACTAATTCACTCCCTCACTAATTTACACACACACACGCAGACACCACATACATTGTGTTTGTGTGTGTGTGTGTGTGTATGTGTATGTGTCTGTCACACACACACACACACACACACACACACACACACACACACACACACACACAGAGTTATACTCATTCACACTCCAAGCCAAACATATAGATTGCCATCACATGAGATGGCTTTGTGTTTCCATGCGAGAAACAGGCTTGTGCTTGGGGCCTGTGGCAAGGCTACGAATGAGACATGAGCCGGCCCTTATCATTAGGTCATAGCCTCACTGGTGACGGAGGCAGGAGTCCAAGTGGAGGAGTCTGTAGTGCAGCTGTCCAATGACCTCCCAAAACCTCCTGTGTTGTAACGTTTATGCAAGAGGTGTTCCAGAAGTCAGTGTGGTGTAACCGGGATGCAATACACACTTGCAGTCTCACTCACACACACACACATACACACTTGGCTTCATATTCACATTGTGTCCGAGCATGTCACTGTTTTGGCCAGACTTTTGATGCTGTAATGACATGAGACTCGATTTGATGCAATTTGTGGTCCACAAGCCCTGTCTGCCTCTCTCTCTCTCTCTCTCTCTCTCTCTGTGTGTGTGTGTGTGTGTGTGTGTGTGTGTGTGTGTGTGTGTGTGTGTGTGTGTGTGTGTGTGTGTTTGTGTGTGGCATTCTTTCATGCTTGCTTGTTTATGTGCATCGGAAGACCTGCGGGATGTGCTTGATTGATGTGCCGGCGTAGTGTGTGGGCCTACCTTGCCTGTAGCACATTTCTTTCCTACACACACACACAAATTTCTCTTGGTTAGCCATGGCTCTTTAACTGTCCCCTACAACTCCACAAACATTTCAAACTCTGGCCTCTCTCTCTCTCTCTCTCTCTCTCTCTCTCTCTCTCTCTCTCTCTCTCTCTCTGTGTCCTCTGTTTCCTTCACTCATTTAAGTCATTACCATGTGGTTACAATCAAGTCATCTGTGGCGGTACAACTGTGGGGGGTGTTGGATGAACTAATGATATTACTCTACCAGTCCCTCCTGGGGCCTGTCTGTGCCTCAGGCTTTGTCTGTATCTCTGTACCAGAGTGTGTAACATAACATAGCCACCATGCTGAATATCTCTATAGGCTCCATTTGTCTCTCATGTGTCTGTTGTATTTGTGTGTGTGTGTGTGTGTGTGTGTGTGTGTGTGTGTGTGTGTGTGTGTGTACTCGGTGGGGGTGGTAGTGGTAGTGGTGGTACAGTAACTAATGACAGAGGAGCGCCCATGGCGATTGCAGCATCCATGGAGAGCATCTGGGACTGACTCAGTCTCCTGTCCCTTTCCAAGTTAGGAGCCAGGAGGCCTCCCGCAGTCTCATAAAACAGTGTGGCTCCCTCTCCTCTCATCATCCCTCACTCCATGTCAATCATCTCATATCCTCCTTGGCTCTGCTCATTCTCTCTCTCTCTCTCTCTCTCTCTCTCTCTCTCTCTCTCTCTCTCTCTCTCTCTCTCTCTTTCTCTTACTTTTCCCGCACAGCCATCCTCTCTCTCCAGTTCTGTCTGCAGCTCCCAAAAATAAAAACCGCCAGAACAAGGACGCCTTTCTCAGGATGTGTCTTCCAACTCTCTCTCTCTTTCTCTTTCTCTCTCTCTCTCTCTTTTTCTCTCTCTCCTTGTCTCTTCCTAGCTGTCTCCTTCTCTCTGGCTTATGATGCTGATGAGGGAAAGGATGAGGAGAATGATTAGGAGGAGGAGCAGGATGTTCTGAGGGAGCAGCTGTAGTTGGATAGGATCGGCAGAGAGGGTGAAAGCAGAACAAGAGTCTTTTTATTTATTTTTGCCTTTAATTGGATAGAATAGTATAGAGGTGGACAGGGAGCAAGTGTGGGAGAGAGATGGGGTGGGATTGGGAAATGACCTCGGGTCGGACTCGAACCCGGGTCCCCGGAGTAATGGTATGACGCTTTAGCCCACAGAGCCACGGTGCCCCCCAGCTTCTATTTTCGAAAGGGAAATGGCCTCCGCAAACTGGTTCCGAAAGCATTGAGGAAGCGCTTTCGAATTTGACTATTTCGCAACAAACCTAGTACAGTAGCCTGTGGGATCAACAATGGATGTCAATGGATGAGGGTTGCATTGAGAATGCAGGGGTTGCATTGAGAACAATGGAATAGAATGTTGGAAGCGGAGTGCTCAGCACTGTGTCGGAGCCAGTGTATGGACTGCTAAAGGAGGAATAGTCCCCTTAATGCAGACCTGAGTTGAGCTCTCATACTCTGATACCAAAGCTCATTAAAAGAAAGTTTGCATTATGACGTAATGTGGCACTCCTTTTATTTATGCAGATCGGAACTATTCACGTTTGCTGCTATAGTAACGTATTATGGTGCTCTATCTTTGTCAGTGTTTAATGATCTTTGGGATTGGTTTACTTCTCTCTGGAGCCACCACACAGTACCAGTTGGCAGTGCCAGTTGCTTGTGGGTGAAGCTAGTTCCAGACTCCATGACACCCCAGATAAGTTTAGAGAAACTGAAATATGCGTGTGTGCGTGCGTGTGTGTGTGTGTGTGTGTGTGAGCGTGAGCCAGCGTGTGTGGTGGCCAGTTTTCCTATGCATTACAAAGGGCCTGCTTGTGGTTTTCAAGGCCTTCTGCATGTGATCCAAAGCAGATGCTTAATTTCTTTATTCTCCATCTCAGCTTCTCATCCCACTCATTTTTTTGTGTGTGTGTTTGTTTCTTCCTCCCGAGTCCCTTTCTTCAAAGCAACTGTTGCAGCTTGTGCACCGCACTTGGTTTTGGCTTTTCTCTCTCTAATGGATCCTGCTGATCAGAGTACAGCTGTTTATTCCCAGGTTCAGCCACCCTCGTAAAGAGTGAGGAAACTCAACTGGCCTGCGATCAGAGGCTCACCCCTCAGCTGAGTGAACATGCTTGCAGCCACAGTACCACCCCTCAGCCCTGTAGCACCACATGGTGTCTCCACCCATGGCTACATCCTCAGGCAGAGAGGCACCCACTCAAAAAGAGAAAAAAGGGGTGCACTTGAAAACTTCATAGAGACACTTTGTATTTGTTTTCCAGCTTGCCTCAACCTGCTACCTGATGTCATATGGAGGTGTTGTTGCAGCACATGCTCATTTGTGCCCCGAGCTGTGCTCTGCCTTTCCTTAGTGACACATACAAACATACACACATGCGGTCTTGGAAGACTCTTGGTTTCTAGGCAAGCCTTCATCGCTAGCTTTTGTCTGAGGTCTGATTCGAGCCATCACAGTACAGCAGAAGCAAGCTCCTCCTAATCACATGTGTCTGCCAGTATGCCAGCACGGATGTTGTATTTGTTTAGGCGTCCCCCGCATGCTAAATTGCCTGTCATTCTTATGCATGCTTTTCGGCTTGTGCGATGCACCCATTGCTTTCCGTGGGTGCCGCCGTAGGAGAGGAGGAGAAGCAGTGGTTTGTTTTCATTTGAGCAAAGATGAGACACAGGGAGGCTGGGAACACCCTGAGTAAACAATACTCTTGGGGATGTTGTGTTAAGTCGTGTCTGGAACCGTTGTGAGAACGTTGTTTAAGGGACACACCTCGACTACATCAGCGTACGGGACAGCACAGGATATGAACGACGCAAATGAAAGTTCATCTTCAACAATGGCGACTACACACCCCGCAATCACGTTATTTAAACATGCAGAAACATTGGGAGGAGGGTGGGTGCATAGAGTTGGAGGCCAATCAGTGGCCTTCGCTCACCCGCTGTCACTGAGCCACTTCCTGCCGCGCTGCAAAAAACCGCAGCCTTGGCCACGGACTCCGACGTAATTGCTTCGCCACAAGCTGTCTTTTGTCATTTCCCCCCTCCCTGCCTCCTTTATTTCCAACTGCTGCCTTTATTTCCAGCTGCTGGCTTCGTCCCCTGCACAGCACCTTGGCAGCACGCAGAGACCTTCCACAAGGCTCGGACTTTTCTATCAGGGGAGAGCACACTCGTTTGGATGGCTTTGGCTCTGGGTGCTTGCACTTTGTGCCGGCGCAAGCAGTGAAGTCACTTTCTCTAGCATGTTGAGCCGTAGAATTTAAGAGCCTACCTTTTTTTATGGCTCCAAACTGGAAATATATCTTTCCAAGCTTGCTAGTCCTATATTCTGTGATGATGATGTTGTCAGGCTGTAAAGGTATTGCCCCCAAACAACCTGTTGAGCCGTATTTCTACGATAACAAGCGCTCAGGTCCAAATCGGGCCAGACGTCTCAAAGAGTTGGAACCGTGTCTCTATCTTGAAAGCTCAGGGAGGAGTTGTGGATCCACACTAATTACCACTTGCGTAGTTGTGTTTATACATGCGTAAAAGCTAGAAAATCAGTCACTACCGAGGCTTTCACTACTCTGTCACTAAACTCCTATGCCAAAACATTCCTAATGTTACGGGAAAATTATATTTTTCATAAACCTCCCCTGCTATGTGTTTGCATTGCAACTGGGTGTTGGGAGGACGCCGGGGCGTCGGTGGCGGTTATCCATGCACGTGGGTCTATTTGCTGTGCAGATGAAGGGTAATCAGGCCTTCCTCCTCCCTCCGTCCAGAGGAGCCGGGAATAATTGCCTGTTGATTTCTTTTCCTTTCATGGCTCCCCCGCATTCCTCCAGCCTCCGGCCAACGCAAACACACCCTGCACCCTCAGTGCGCCCCTCTGTCGGCCATCGTAAAAGTAGTCGCTCTCTCGCTCTCTCTCTCATACATACACACACACACACACACACACACACACACACACACACACTATATACACACACACACACACACACACACACACACACACACACACACACACACACACACACACACACTCGGACACTCACTCTCTCTCTCTCTCTCTCTCTCTCTCTCGCTTTCTCTCTCTCTCATACATACACGCGCGCACACACACACACACACACACACACACACACAGACTTGTACACATAAGCGTATGCATACCTCTTCTGACTTGAAGACCCACAGATATGCGAATATCTCAGAGGGCGATATGCATGCATAAACCCATGCAGATATCCATACATATATTCCCCGCTGAGCACGCAACCAGACACATTCATTTTATCTTCTTGTTTGGTTTGACTGTCCATCCCCACCACTTAATGTCCATTCTCTTTTTCTTTCTGTCTCTCACGCACGCACACACACACACACACACACACACACACACACACACACACACACACACACACACACACACACACACACACAGAGAGAGAAATAGACACACAGCAGTGGTGGTGACTACGGCAATGCTTCAGCCTTAAATGGCGAGGTCTAACATTGCGGGGCAGTCAGGGAGGGAGGGTTGGCCAAACAGCTGAAGTGAATGAGGAAGACGAGACTGCATCACAGAGATTAGTCGCCCAGCTGCAGCGCTGCTTCATCAAGGCCTAGTTTGTTTACTTTTCTGCATTGTGTTTGTTTGTTTGCTTTCTGGGTTAGGTTTAGATAGACGTCAGTGATGACAGTCAGGACCTTGAGCCTCCTTGTGTCATCTTCCAGTTAAGATTTCTTTTCCTAGATTAACAATTACGCCTTAGAATTGAAAGGGACCTGTGGGGTGTAGTATCTAGAGCTGGCCCATAACTGGCCCCGAGGAGGTGCCAGAAGAAGCCAAATGTCTTGTAAAAACCAAAAAAAAGAAAAAAGATCCTCATAGTTGGAGAGGAGCTGCTGGAGGTCTGAGGGCAGCCACAGATGTGTGACTGATTGCAGGTCATGGCGGTCAGAGCTGTAGAACATCAAAGGCCTGTATGCACACACACACACACACACACACACACACACACACACACACACACTAACACATGCACGCACACACACGCACACACACACACACACTAACACATGCACACACGCACTCTAACACATGCACGCACACACACACACACATGCACGCACACACTCACAGTGGCAGCAGGTCATCTCCCGGGCCGTGTGAGGTCTCGTCCCTTTTCATCATAATAATGATGGCTGCTTAAAGTGCCTGCTGATGTCATTTATGGACTCCCACTTTAGCTGCCTCGCTCATTTCCCCACTGACTTTGGTCACTTGATGTTTCTAATTTACTTCCCTCCAAACGCTCCACCCTCTCTCCCTCTCTTTCTCTCTCTCTCTCCCTCTCCCTCTCTCGCCCTCCTTTCCTCCTCTCATCCCTCTCTCTTTCTCTCTCTCTTGGATTCAATCACAGTGGCCGTTGAGCCACAGACTGGTGCCACCCATTAAAAGCTTTCTGCGCTCGAGTGCCAGGCTGCTCAGGCTTTGGAACCAAACAAGAGCTGAACCCCATTTAGAGCAGAGCTGAGAGAGGCGCTTCAAAGGCGTGCAGGGGTTGGAGGAGGGTTGCTACCGCCACAGCCGCCTCCACTGCCTCTGATGCTGCCTCTGCTGCTGCTGCCGCTGGTTCGGTTCTCGTGCCCTGAGGGGTAAAAGAAAAAAGGGTACGCTGCGCCCAGTGCCAGCCATTCAATACTTTGGGTCTGACTGACTGACTGGCACAATAGAGCA